>MCJB01000310.1:1182-19317 GCA_002018475.1 Nicotiana obtusifolia | reverse complement strand
ACCTCTCCTTGCCACATGCCGAAATGGCCAGTGCCATTAAATATCTCCACCGCCAATTTCAAACTGGACACCGGGAACCTCGACCATGATGACGAGGTGCCCGACACCCCAGATGGAATATTTGTGACAGCACCCTTCGTTTCTTGATCTTTATTTGCCATGACAGACTCAATATATAATATTCAATATTACAATAAACTTCAAACAACCCAAAGGTGAACCTTCAGTTCAGTTACCAAGATAAATCTTTTCTGATGTGGAAGATCAGACTATGCTGCAACCACAGAGCATACTTTGATAGTACCTTGGCTCTGATACCAATTGTTGGGAAAATCGAGTAATTTTCCCACTACGACAACACAACTAGTGAAATGAACTAGTTCAAAAACAAATGAACTAGACAGAACACTAATACAAATACCCGACAAATAATATTGAATATTATACTACAACAGAAAAGAAATAAAGCGGAATAATAAAAGAGACAAAGAAAGAACACACCCGAAAATTTGTTAACGGAGTTCGGCCAATTTAGCCTAGTCTCCGAGCACCGCTCAAACAGCCCGCTTTTTATTAATGTGGGAGAAGAGAGTTTGTTGGGATACTAACATTGAAGGAGGTGGAGTTAATTTATAATCTCCAAACCTCCTTCCCAAAACAAAACCCACCGATGTGGGATGAAAATAAGCCAAAAAAGTCAACAGGGACAATGAAAAGCTAGCTACCATTTCCATTATATATAAAAAACTTTAGTCTGCATGAAGCCCCTTTTCGTCGCTTGTTACTTTTATAACCTTGAGCTTCATCATCAACTAGTAAATTTAAGCTTTTAGGGTCGTTTGGTACGAAGACAAGTAATACAGGAATTAGTAATGTAGGGAGTAATGCAGGTATTAGTAATGCAGGTATTGTAGTGCTGAGATTATTTTTTATCAAGTGTTTCGTTCATTGTATTAAAAATTAGCTGTGCAATGTATAATCTAAGCTTTTGTTTGGTTTAAAAGTGTACAAAATCTTCTTTACAATTATACTCTTGAATATTCTTCTTTCTGTATATAAAGAAATTAAGGAAAAGGGTTGGTTTAGTAATTTTTGAGTCTTATTCAGGTATAGTTAATGCAGGAATTAGTAATCCTTTGGTTTCCTTGGTATTAGCTAAGCCCTCCTATGAGGCATAAGTAATCCATGTATTAGGTATGCATAAATTGAATTGAGCAACCAAATATTATATTGGACGGATTAAATTTTTATACAGGAATTATTTTACTTAGTACAGCCTACCAGACGACTCATAAGAGTTATTTTGTACTAATAATTGGTCCGTTGGTCCCATTTTATTAGCTAATCATAGTCCACGTACAATTATAAAGTAATTTAAATTCTATATACATGATGCTGTTATTGGTCTAGTTTGGAGGAAGGAGTAGATGAAAAAGGAATGAGGGTATTTTCGTCATTGGAATAATAAGATATGACTAGCTTGGAGGGTGACAAAATGAAAAGTTAACCTTCAAGTTGGTAGCCTAATCTTATCAGCAGCTATATATGCATTAATTCTGTAATAATACCTAAAAAAAATATTGAGATATAATAGTAATTATGAGCTCTAGAGCCCCGCCATTTGTTATTTTAGTTAATTTTGGTATTCGCAGGCAAGAAAGCAAAATTAGCTAGCGAGCGGTTCTTTCGGGCGGGAAGCAAGCCGGGCCCTACGGGCGGGCATTTCCCGCAACGCAAGTTTATTGTTCGACATCACCCGAGAAACAAAAGATTCGTCAGTCCAGACTGTCTAGCCTACCAAAAAAAAAATCTTTGGGTTTTCTTTATGCAATAAATAATCACACACAAGAGACCACATTTGGTTGAACAAATCACAGATTTAAGTTATCATGTATTGGTTCTGAGAATTTTTGGTTGGAGTTGGTTTTGACCAACTACATGCATACGTATGTTTCTTTTAATCTATCTTCTTTTCATTTTTCCTTTCTATGTTGACCAAAACTGGGTTAATAATAAGGTTTTATGAAATTTCGTCAAATATAGTAATTTTAGTTGAAGATGATCTCTTGCGTCAGAGGCTGGATCCAGGATTTATTATTTATGAGTTTCTGCAACGATTTCGGGTAAATTTTTAATAGTAATTGAGTTCACATTCAAATATTTTACAGATATTTAGTAAATTTTTCGAACATATTTATACTATTTGGACAAAAATTAGTAGGTTCACTTGAACCCGTAAATCACAAGATGGATCCGCCCTGATTGCATTGCATGAAGATTAATAGAAGTTGCCCAAGCTAAGCTTGAACTCGTATTCTTGCTACCGACTCAATCCAACATATTAATCTATTTTCGTTAAAAGACTTTAATCTTTGAAAGATCTTAACGAGGTGGGGTAACTGGCAGGTCATCCGATCCGATCCATATATATTATATATATATATGCTTACAACAAGTGCGAAAAGAAAGTGGCTTCGTCTTTACGTTTAAATGTTCGTTTTCTTGACAAATTAAATTTTACTTTTACTTTATCGTCAATCACTGTTCTATTTAAGAGTTGATATTTTCATAATTCCATCTAACATCGCATAAAGTTCTACTTGCTTATAAATATGTCCAACTCATCACTTTTGGTTCTTCAGAGTTCAGAGATATGTTCAGACGTAAAAATAACCTTTCCTTTGCTTAGTTAGTAATGAGTCGCACAAATAAGGGAAAAGGTCTAAAAATACTCGTCTATTTTGGTATATTGTTCACATGTACTTTCTGTTACAGGGCTACATTCACCTTTACTATTACCCAACTTTATAAAAATACCCTTAATCTAACGAAAAACTATCAGATTTTATAAAAGACCCGTTTTTAAAAAAAAATATATCAACCCATAACCCGTTTAACCCCAAAAAAAATCATATAAGTAGAATAGACACAGATTTTTATACGAAAAACACTCAAAATACACCTTTTTAATCGGAAAATCATCAGAGAGAAACCGAGAAGTACCATGTCTTAGGGTTTTGCTGCCAAAATTTCTCAGTGAACGCTACAAAAGTGCAATTTTTCTTCCCTAATTTCGCTGATTGTTTTTATTTTATTTGGTTTCTATCCTGGGAGGGGATATTCCAGTAACCTCGCGTACTGTGAGGGGAATAATTTCTTTAAGGACACACTTTGAACTAAGTGGGCTCGTTTTCTGTTCTTCTACAATTTTTCTACTGGTTTCCTAAGTATTTGACAGATTAAACGTATACTGATTAATATTGCTAACAGTGTTTTCGTTTTAGGATTTCGGTATGTGCTAAAATTTACAAATGCGTGTTGATATGCATGTTTCTTTTTCTTCTTTTATTGTTTTATAATAATAATTTTAAATTTTTAACCAATAAAGAAACAAAAAATATCGGGACCACAATCCATTGAATCCATAAACCAAAAATAAAATAAAATCCCTAAACCTTCTGTTCACTTTTGAACCCTAAACCACAGATGTACAATTCCACTTATAAATACCCTAAACCACCAATCCCTTTTATAGGGATTTTATATTCCTAACATATACAATGTTCAAAAAATATCAAACGAACAGTGAGAAGAAACAAAATCCTAATATCAAACTACAGATGCAAATAACGTAAAGAGAAATTGACTCATGCAAACAACAAAATTAATAAGTTTTCAAGCTTTCCTTTGTGAGGGAGGTTTGTGCACGTGAATTAATAGTTAAAGTAAACCAGATCGAAACATTCAGCTGTCGACGGACAAAGCCGGAACGTCGACCGCAAACGAAGTATGGCCAGACCCTGGGAACTGTAGGAGGCATGCATGACATCATTTACAAAATTAAGGTTCTTTTCATTTTCCATCCTTTATTTAAAGATCTTGTTAACGTTCGAAAGTGAAAGTTTTTTCTCCGTGATGATAAGTTTGCCAACCTTCATCATTGAACACAAAGATTGTATTTCACATTTTTTAGTTTTCCAAAAATAAAAAAACTTTACATTCTCCTGACGATTGTATGCATTATATAACTCACGAAATCCACAAATATGATTTATTGTTTTGCTAAACTAGTGCTTTATTTAAATCTTACGCTCTTCTTAACAATTACACTGAATCAAATTAGAAAAATCAAATTTTTAAATGTTCTTTTAAAGGTTTATGCCAAATCAAATCACAACTTAAATTTTCAGATGGAGAGATTAAAAATTGAAATAATTTTTCTAATTACTATGATTTGGCATCTTTCATAGTCCAAGAAACCTATTTATTTTTTTTCTTCAAACTTCAGTGAAGACCCTGATAGCCTCTTTGGTCGTGTTTCTTTTTTGTCAAAAGCATTTTTTTTCAAAGTTAAAGTGTTTGGCCAAGCTTTTAGAAGAAAAAATTACTTTTGAGTAGAGGCAAAAGCAATTTTTGAGGAAAAGAAAATAGCTTCTTACTAAAGTATTTTTCAAAAAAGTACTTTTGAGATAAATATATTTAGAAGTACTTTTTAAGAACTTAGCCAAACGTTAATTGTTGCTCAGAAGTGCTTTTCAAATTGATTAGACAAATAAAAACTGCTTCTCACCAAAAGTACTTTTTTGAAAAGTACTTTAGGAAGATAGGCTAATTTTAAAAGCCTGGACAAACAGGCTATGAGTCCTGGGGGAGCATTAGTGAATGTGAGGCCCCTGATGTAAGTCGGGTCGACGAGGATGGGTCAAGCAGGACTGGTAGCCCTTTAGGATGCCAAGCTTCTTAAGAAGGGGTGACATCCACATATCACCTTCGGTGAATCCCATAACGGAATAGGAGAGAAAAATAAAGAGTTTTATAAGGCACAACACGCTTTTAGCTTTGATGATGGCGTAGCCCAAAAAACAAATTTGTATGGATCTAGGCTAAAGCGGACACTACATGCCATGAACTTAGGTCCTCAAGAATATGGTAATAGAAAATAATGTTAAACATTAGAGAAGAAAGATAAATAGGTTTCTTGAACTATAAGAATTGCAAATTGACCTTCTCTATTCCCTTAATTATATATAGATTTTGCCCAATCAATATTTCAAACCATTACGCAATGACTAGGTTGGATATTTGGAAATAGACCTTGGAGTTTAAAGGTTTCAGGTTGAGCAGGACTAAGACGAAATATGTGGAGTGCAAGTATAGTGACGTATCTCATGAGGCTGATGTGAAAATGAGGCTTGATACACAATTTATCCCCAAGAAAGAGAGTTTCAAGTATCTTGGGTCAGTAATTCAAGGTAATTGGGAGGTTGTAGAGGATGTTACACATCGTATTAGAGCGGGATGGATGAAATGGAAGCTCCATATAGTGTCTCGAGCGATACGAACGTGCTATCTAAACATAAAGGTAAGTACTGCATAGTGGTGGTTAGACTGAGGATATTGTATTGGCTGTAACGTCTGTCAGTCAAGAACTCTCATGTTCAGATGGTGAAATTAGCGAAAATGGGGATGCTAAGATAGATTTCTAGGTACACTAGAAGAGATGAGATTAAGAATGAAGATATTAGGGAAAAGTTGGGAGTGAACCTTGTGGTGAATAAGATGCGAAAAGTAAATTTGAGATGATACAGACATATGAAGAGGGGATGCACAAATACTCCAGTGAGGAGGTATGAGAGGCCGTCTATGGCAGGTCTAAGGAGAGGTAGAGGAAGGCCAAAGAAGTATTGGAGAGGGGTGATTAGGCAGGATATGACATAGCTTCAGCTTACCGAGAATATGACCCTTGATATGAGGTGTGAAGGACGAGAATTAGGTTAAAAGATTAATAGGTAGTCGAGCGTATTTAATTTCCATAACGGTAGTATTTGTATTTTTCTTGTATTTTCTTATTCTTTGATTTTTATTACTTCTTGTTAATTTTTTTGTTTCAATTATCTTAATATCTTAATCACACACGTGGGATTACATTAGGTTTATTGTTGTAATTATACTATATAAGGACTTTTCAAGTATTATATTCCGGATAATAGACAACACTACATGAATGACAAGGACCTAATTTTCCGAAAAATATTGTGAAAGTGGACATAACTAAAAGGAATTCCAAATGCTGAGTAATTACATTTGAAAAAGTACAACATTCACCGCATAGCATGAAGTACCAATAACAAGGCCTAGCACGTCGAATAGCAAAATGGCTTTGAGTAATGAGCATCAAAATGGAGATGGTGCTACTTAGCGGTGTACATAAGTCGGGTTGATTAGAGTTTTTTAATTACCAAATCAAATCAGTTGTACTGAGTTTTTAAATCTATAAACCAAACCAAATCAATAAAAGTCCGAATTTTCAATCTCGATTTTTTTGAACTTTTCGTATCTTTTTCTTTTTCTGGTAAAATCTTCATAGCACAAAACATATAACTTATGCTCTTAAAAAAATTTTTAAGTCTTAGTAGGATACAACTATATAAGTTATTATCCAAGAAAATAACACGAAATTAGTCATATCATTGTACTAAATATTCAACAATAAAGATATAATTAAATAGCATAAAAATAAATATTGCTAATTTATAAGCCATAGTAATAAAAATAAGCATAATCTAAAAGTACTAAGTAGAATACACTATATAAGGTATTACCCCAAAAAACATAAAATTATGTGAGATGAGACGTGATATTGTACTAAAATATTCAGCAATTAATATAATGAAATCGCATAAAGCCATAATGAAAATGAACATAATACAAAAGTACTCATTCACGCTAGTATAAGTATAACTATTAAGTACTAAGTAAATCAATGCAAAATTAAAAAATAAAATATCCAACACTATTGTTATTCTTAGTATTGAATTATATTTCTTTTGTTAGCATTACTATTGATTTGGTTTTGGTTTGGGCTTTATTTGAGTTACTAACATTTATGGGCTATAAAATATATTAGACTATTCAAAATTCGAAGTCCAAACTCGAAACCGTACATTAAAAGATATACCTATGAAAAAATTAAGAAATATTTATAAATTGCATGAAATAAATATTTTTTAAACTTGTATACATGTAATATCGGATTATTTTGATTTCAATTTGACTTTTTTAGTTAATATCAAACTAAATTAATTATGATCGAGCTTTTTTCTAACACCAAATTAAATTATAATCGTATTTTTTTTGTTTGACTCAAATTATGATACTGTTTGTTAGTTTCCTTTTGATTGTGTTAGATGAAAACATAAGCTATAGGCGGCGAAATTTGGAAGTAAAAGGTCCTCGTCAGTTACTATTACAACAAGCTTCTTGCAGCGATAGCATCAGATATTTACAAATATATGAACAATGCTCTTTACCTTTATCTTTTTATTTTTATTTTTTTACCTATATGAGACATTCACACACACACACACACACACACACACACACACACACACACACACACACATATATATATATATATATATATATATATATATATATATATATACACACACACCCTTTTCTTGTGTCGAAAATTAGGAAGACAAATAATTTCTCCTGTTTACACCGAAAATCGGATAATACAATTGAATTTGTGCGTGAGTTAATAGATACGTGAATATATTTGATACCGTTGGAAGGAACTTAATAATAGAGAAAATGATTAAGATGAAAATCTGCAAGAGCAAAGTATAGAATGAAAAAGTTGGATAATCTTCTTTCTCCTCCACCGAGTCTCTCCACCAGTTTCCTTTCTAATAAGCTCTTCCTTATATCATGGAAAAAGAGCTTGCTTTACAAAATAATTTAATAAAAAGTATTTGGGAGTGGTCCCTTAATGATTCTCTTGGCCTATCTATAACGGGCATATTTGACTGCCCCCTTAATTTGTGCCGTAATTTGTGGCTTTATAATGATTAGTGGAACTTTCTGAGGTCGAGACCGAACCTGAGGTCGAGGCCAAATCTGAGGTCGAGGCCGAACCTGAGGTCGAGGTCGAATCTGAGGTCTAGACCGAACCTGAGGTCGAGGCCGAACCTGAGGTCGAGACCGAATCTGAGGTCGAGGCTGAACCTGAGGTTGAGACCGAAACTGAGGTCGAAGTTGAACCTGAGGTTGAGGTCGAATCTGAGGTCGAGGCTGAACCTGAGGTCGAGGCTGAACCTGAGGTCGAGGCCGAAATTGAGGTAGAGGCTGAACCTGAGTTCGAGGCCGAAATTGAGGTCGAGGCTGAACCTGAGGTCGAGACCGAATCTGAGGTCGAGGCCGAACCTGAGGTCGAGGTCGTATCTGAGGTCGAGGCCGATCCTGAGGTCGAGATCGGACCTGAGGTTGAGGCCGATTTAGGGGTGAGCCCGGACTTAATTTCGTAATATAATAATTGGATCTGATTTTAAGTCGTTCAATATGGCTATATCTGATTTTAGCCGTATACAGATAGCCCCCTCGTTTTTTGGAGAGGAATGATAAAAAACGATATGAAACTTGAATCTCTATCATACACCAAAGATTGGAAAACCTTGACAATAGCACCCGAATGATTATTTAATCTTCGAATCTAAATTAACACGATTTGCTTGTTGCCTCATTAAAAACCTTGCCGCAAAAACCCAATGGAAAAAAAAAATCGGTTCAAGGAAAAAAGAGTGCAACATATGCTTTCAGACTTAATATCTCATAGTGTCCACTGCTTATTATTTCTGGAACAGATCTGGAGCCAAATAACTCGAGGTTTATAATTTGTCGGGGAATAGCCCATTGATTCAGACGTAGCTAAATACGAAATATGTCTTTGATTACTACTAACTCGATGTCGGCCTCAGCCGAGCATAAGCAGTATGCCTCCGATTATTATCTACTCGGAGTCGGATTTGGCCGATTATAACCAAATAAGATTCGGACGTAATCAAATAAGCTTCATGTTCTTCGAGTGTAATGAAACCCGAAATCGGGCCTTTAGCCTTTAAAATCGAACTTAGCCAAATAAGTTGTATGTCCTTGAGTGTAATGAACTCGAAACTGGGCCTTAGCCTATAAAATCGGACTTAGCCAAATAAGTTGTATGTCCTCGAGTGTAATGAACTCGAAATTGGGCCTTAGCCTATAAAATCGGACTTAGCCAAATAAGCTGTATGTCCTCGAGTGTAATGAACTCGAAATTGGGCCTTAGCCTATAAAATTGGACTTAGCCAAATAAGCTGTATGTCCTCTAGTGTAATGAACTCGAAATTAGGCCTTAGCCTATAAAATCAGACTTAGCCAAATAAGTTGTATGTCCTCAAGTGTAATGAACTCGAAATTGGGCCTTAAGCAAGGAATACCTTGAGAGATTTACGGAGAAAATTTAAGGTTGTTTAATAGTTGTTCGTCGTTCATTGTTCCGAGATTGTCTGATTCCGCCTAGATTCACTGCTCCTCACGTTCCTACTATATGGCTGATAACGGTCCCTGGCCGATCTTGATGCATGATCGGTATCTTTTTTCACTCTGTCGAGGTTACTCGTCGCATACATAGATCCTGAATGGGCCCCGATCTGATCCTCCTCGATTCTAATCTTCGATTGGTTTCGATTATGTATGTCGATCCATGCGACAGCTGGATATTCTATCAAATGTTGTTTCAGTTGTTGCGAGGCCACCGAGCTTCTTTTATTAAGCCCCTGAGTAAAAGCCTGAGCAATCCAATCATCAGTGATCGGCGGCAGATCCATTCGTTCCTTTTGGAACCGGAATACAAATTCTTTGAGCGTCTCGTTGTCTCTTTGGTTAATTTTGAATATGTCTGATTTTCTGGTCTCGACTTTAATGGTACCTGCATGTGCTTTCACGAAAGAATCTGCAAGCATAGCAAACGAGTCAATAGAATTAGCAGGTAAATTGTGATACCATACCATAGCTCCCTTTGATAGGGTTTCTCTGAATTTTTTTAGTAGCACGGATTTGATCTCATCATCTTCCAAATCATTCGGGCTTGATCTCATCATCTTCCGGAGGTCGAGGTCGAAACTGAGGTCGAGGCCGAACCTGAGGTTGAACCTGAATCTGAGGTCGAGGCCGAACCTGAGGTCGAGACCGAATCTGAGGTCGAGGCTGAACCTGAGGTCGAGACCGAATCTGAGGTCGAGGCTGAACGTGAGGTCGAGGCCGAAATTGAGGTCGAACCTGAATCTGTGATCTAGGACGAACCTGAGGTCAAACCTGAATTTGTGGTCGAGGCCGAACCTGAATCTGTGGTCGAGGCCGAACCTAAGGTCGAACCTGAATCTGTGGTCGAGGCCGAACCTAAGGTCGAACCTGAATCTGTGGTCGAGGCCGAACCTGAGGTCGAACCTGAATTTAAGGTCGAGGCCGAACCTGAGGTCGAACCTGAATCTGTGGTCGAGGCCGAACCTGAGGTCGAACCTGAATCTGTGGTTGAGGCCAAATCTGAGGTCGAACCTGAATCTGTGGTCGAGGCCGAACCCGAGGTCGAACCTGAATTTGAGGTCGAGGCCGAACCTGAGGTCGAACCTGAATCTGTGGTCGAGGCTAAACTTGAGGTCGAACCTGAATCTGTGGTCGAGGTCGAGGCCGAATCTGAGGTCGAGGCCGAACATGAGGTCGAGGCCGATTTGGGGTTTTTTATCGTTCGCCTCGATTCTCCTTTTGATATCTTCGAGTTGTTTTACAATTCTCGGAGTTAGCCCCCGATTCGCGGTTGTTCGATTTTTTCAAGATTGATTCACCTCTTCATGTTACCTTTCGAGATGGGTCATGTTCCGCTGCCTTTGTTGTAATGTTTTGGTTTTGTAGCTGGGCGATTGCCATCCGTTGAGCTTGCAACAATTCGAAGATAACTCGCAGGCTGATTTCATCTCCATCAGCATTTTGATTGTTTTGATTTGTCAATCGAATTCGATCAGGAATACTGCTTCCGGGTTCAACGGGTGAACTCGTGTTAATAGCTGCTCGTGAATTAGTGTCGACTCGATCTAGGACAGGGGGATTGTTGTTACGAACTATGTTGCTATTTTCATCTTGTTGGCCGGATCTGTCACCAATATGAGGAGGCATTGTTGAGAGTTTGACATCTCGTGATTTTTCTTGAAAGGAAATCACAGTAAAAATGGAAGAGAAAAAAAAATGACGTATGCACCAAAATTTGGTATCAAATGACCACAATTATCTAGGCCCCACAGTGGGTGCCAAACTGTTTACACCGAAAATCGGATAATACAATTGAATTTGTGCGTGAGTTAATAGATACGTGGATATATTTGATACCGTTGGAAGGAACTTAATAATAGAGAAAATGATTAAGATGAAAATCTGCAAGAGCAAAGTATAGAATGAAAAAGTTGGATAATCTTCTTTCTCCTCCACCGAGTCTCTCCACCCGTTTCCTTTCTAATAAGCTCTTCCTTATATCATGGAAAAAGAGCTTGCTTTACAAAATAATTTAATAAAAAGTATTTGGGAGTGGTCCCTTAATGATTCTCTTGGCCTATCTATAACGGGCATATTTGACTGCCCCCTTAATTTGTGCCGTAATTTGTGGCTTTATAATGATTAGTGGAACTTTCTGAGGTCGAGACCGAACCTGAGGTCGAGGCCAAATCTGAGGTCGAGGCCGAACCTGAGGTCGAGGTCGAATCTGAGGTCTAGACCGAACCTGAGGTCGAGGCCGAACCTGAGGTCGAGACCGAATCTGAGGTCGAGGCTGAACCTGAGGTTGAGACCGAAACTGAGGTCGAAGTTGAACCTAAGGTCGAGGCCGAATCTGAGGTCGAGGCTGAACCTGAGGTCGAGGCCGAAATTGAGGTCGAGGCTGAACCTGAGGTCGAGGCTGAACCTGAGGTCGAGACCGAATCTGAGGTCGAGGCCGAACCTGAGGTCGAGGCCGATCCTGAGGTCGAGATCGGACCTGAGGTTGAGGCCGATTTAGGGGTGAGCCCGGACTTAATTTCGTAATATAATAATTGGATCTGATGTAAGTCGTTCAATATGGCTATATCTGATTTTAGCCGTATACACCTCCTATAATTTTTTGTTCCTCACATTTATCCCCTGCTTCCTTATGTCTAATATTTAGATAAATTTGACTTTTTTTTATTTAGAATAAAAAACTATTAATACGTCTTATGGCATTAAAATCCGTTTCTATTTTCTAATTAAAATTTCCTAACTATACCTCCCATTCTTTCTCTTCTTTTACAGAGATTACGTTTTTAATGTGATACATATTTGATATAAATATGATACATATATAATACACAGTGTGATATACATATCATTCTTTTCATATTCATTTTCTACTTCAAATTTTCAATTCAAATCACCTCAAAACTCCACCAAATCTCAAGCCTAACAGAAGGAGCAAACCAAAAAATATATATAACTCGAGTTATATTTTTGCTATCTAGTGTAATTTGCTCTCAAAGATTATAAGTGCTATGACAGCTTTGACCTGCTGGTGTGATTGGCAAGAGGCTAATAGCAATGTTCGGCTAAGTTGGAAAAATTAATATATTTTGAAAAGTATTTTTTTTTAAAAGTAATTTTTTTAATAGTATTTTTGACGAGAAGCAATTTGTATTTGATTAAGTAATTTAAAAAGTACTTTTAAACAGTAATTACGGATTATAACTATCTGACACGTAATAAATGAGAGATACACATTTAACCAGAAAAACAACAAAAATAAATAAATAAATTTCTTTAATACGGTGATTCCTTTCTCTTTTACCCCATTTTACTTTGCTTTTACCAGCCCTCTTTTTTTCCCCTTCCGCCGCTGCTTTTTATCTTATTTTTTTTACCTTCTCCAATGGAACTCCTCACTGACGGCGACAGTCACCGGTCAAACGGGGTCACTACTTTCCCCGACAACAGCCTTACTCCTATTCCAATATCCACTAACGCCGTTTATTCTCATCCAGGTTCCGTTATTCCTCCTCCACCGGAAATCGACCACGTTCCGATTTCCCCTGCCCGTAAGCTCCGTCCGGTACGGTGCGGAAACGGCCGTAGCTATGTCGATATGGTGGACTCCAGCTGTGACATGGAGGAAACACTGATGAACTGCAGCAGTGATTTAGGAGGGTTTTTTAGTCAGTTCTCTGCTCAAAATGCAAATCCAGTCATGCCGAGGGACTGTGTCTTTGAATTCTCGGCAGTTCAGCAAATGAAGTCGGTGTTTGATGCTGATTGCTTCAACTTGATCTCCCAAGCTCGTATTTTGGAGGCTGAATTTAGGTATTTTTATTTTAATAATAGCGGCATTTTCCATAATCGCCTTATTATGCTATTTGGTATGTCGGCCTTTGTGATATTTATCGGATTAGATTATGTGAGCACTTCATTTAGTGTATTATCTTTTTTTAATATTCATTTGCAGCTTAGATGATTCGTAGTTACAGTATAGTTCTAACATTCTAAATTCCAATAGTTTTTTGTTGCTCATTATATTCAGTGCATAAAGTTGGGAGCAAAAGTAAAATACTTAGTGTTATTGCCAGGTTCTTTATTTTCCTGTCAAAGAACCCTAAGCTTTATATTTAAGCCTTATGAAACTTATTTTAGAAAAGAGTTCCTAGCTTAGACCTTTTTTTTTTTTTAAACCCCTCCCGAATTAGTAGTATCTATAGTGTTTCCACACTTACCTCCGGCGTGACTCGAACCCAGGACCTAACGGTCGCAGGCGGTGATGATTTTACCAACTGAGCAACCCTCACTTGTCCCTAGCTTAGACCTTAGAAGTCAGTTTAAAAATGATGCTACAGTATTTAGTGGATGGCTGCCTGGTTGATGTCATTTAGGGGAAAGAAAGCAGTAGTTTTTGGCTAAAGAGGTACTGAATTTATGTTGATGTTGGTTGCTTTGGAATTAACAGTTGTCGGTATTTCAAAATGTTTCAAACTTACTGCCAAAGGTGAATTTTTTTCTTTCGTCATGCCAGCAAAATACTCCAAATAGTTCAATGAATAATGTTGCCTATAGTAATCCAGATAATTGCATGACAACGATTTGTTCTAATAATAGAAGTGATTTTCTAGGAAAGATTAATTAGTCTGTTACAAAATTCTGAAGATATGAAAGGATTTGCACTTGAATTTACGTGGATGCAGCTCATCTTCAGATGACAGCGAATCATCGGAGGCAATTGAAGAACGATTAAATAGGAAGAGGAAGAGGGAAACACGGAAGTGTCTTAAATTATATCTTGAAGACGTGGTAAGGAGGCTGATGGACAAGCAAGAGCAGATGCACAAACAATTAATAGAGATGATAGAGAAGAAGGAACAGGAGAGAATCATACGAGAAGAATCTTGGAAGCAGCAAGAGATAGAAAGGGCAAAGCGGGACGAGGAGGTTAGAGCTGAAGAGACATCTAGAAACTTGGCCCTTATTTCTTTCCTCGAGAATCTGTTGGGTGATGAGTTCCAGATTCCAAAATCATCAGAGATGTCAAGCCTAGTTAAAGATGAAGGTGAAGTTCATGGTCAAGAAGCTGATGTTAGATCTGATCCCTGTAATAGGAGATGGCCAAAATCTGAAGTGCAAGACCTTGTATCAATTCGAATTGCTTTAGATCACAAGTTTCTTAAAGGGGCTAAAGGATCTGTGTGGGAAGAGGTAGCCGATGGATTGGCAAAGAAGGGTTACATCCGGGCTCCGAAAAAGTGTAAAGAAAAATGGGAGAACATTAACAAGTACTATAGAAGGACAATTGACAGTGGGAAGGCATGTTTAAGAAACTACAGATCATGCCCCTATTTCCGCGAATTGGACATACTTTATAAGAGCCACCTACTTAACCAAGGTACCGGAGATTGCGTGAAGAGTGAGACAGAAAGCAAGAAGGTGGAAGAGTAAACGTTGCCCAAATGCTGTTCCTGGAACTAAAGAATACATAGGATTTATCAGGTTCTCCAAATTCTTTTTGTTGAACTTCACCTTGACGAACCAACACGATGAACTTATTGCTGCTGTGTTAATGTCATGATAGGTGTAAGCGAATCTCTTCCAATTACATGGCTTTCTGTAGAGAGTATTGATGTTCCTTGAAATGGTTGAGGGAATTCGAATTCGAAGTCAAAGAGTCACTTTCTCTGCATGTTCTTGAATCATTTTGGTAACAAGAGTTCTGCTGGGTAGCTAATATAAATTTTAGTGAGATTATTTCTCAAGGTGAACCTGTATTCTCAGATCGCTTTCTATAGTAAGAATGACTATATCACATGGTTTAAGAACTAATGTTCTTTCGTTCTTTCTTTACACTTTTACATGGTCTCGATTTCATTATAAGTCCTACTTTCAATTCTCATAATTTATAGCAGAGACGATTTGGAATTACCATACATAACAAAAACTACAGGTAACAAAAGAAATTAGTTGAATTCATACAAAGAAACACAATGAAACCCAGTAGAGATATACACATAGCACTCCAGTAGGAAATCTATCACTTTAACTTTTTTTTTTTTTGGCAAATTATAAAATTATATAAATAAAGAAAAACGGTCCACAAAAGGACAAGTACAAGTAAGGGGGACAATAGCTCGAGTAATGTCTTCTATATGCTTTGGCTATATAATTACTCCTCTGTGCCTCACATTGCTTCTGTGACAGTCTCATGTAAAGGAGTTATAGTTTAGCTGCCGGCAATAGTGTCTCACGAGGGCATATATTCTAATAGCCGTTGGTCTGTAGCCAAAGGCATAGGACCTAAGCAACATATCGAGCTAAACCTTAACTTACGAATCCTATTGAGGCAAATAAAATGCCTCATTATTAGCAAGCATGCAGAAAGAAAGAACTACCGAGAACCAAATATTCTATAATCATCATAGAGTTTATTATACACTCTATGATGATATTACAAATGATTATACTAATACAATAATATAATATAATGTAGTAAGAATTACAACCAAGTCCCTCATTCTTCAAACTTGAGAATTCTTCAAATTGCAATTGTTTATCACTTAAACTTGAGTTTGACCTTTAAGGTTTTACATTTTTAATTTATTAAATCTTTTTAATTGTAAGTTCAGATTTTATACATGTGAATAGTTAGTGATTTTTGGCAAATAAATTTCTAAAGTTTATGTTGAAAACATTGTATGAGTTGTATGCATCAACATTCAATACCTGTGAGAAGACGCGTGTGTTGGTGAGACTTAAGTTTTTAACTTGGGAAAACGGCCAAATATATTCCTAATACTTTCGGATATTAACTATATTTAACCTTCGTTATATTATCCATTCAAATTTACTCCTACCGTTATAATATCCGGCCAAATTTATCTCCACCATCATCAAACTTTTAAAATTATCCCTTGATCTGTTAGATAATCCATGATCTCTGAATTTCTTTTTATTTAAATTACTTGTTGTTCTTATTGCTCCACTATTTTCAGAAATTACTATTAATGTGAATGATGAAGGTACTAGACTATACAAATTATTCATGGATATTTTTAATTACCAGTGCTCTCGCTTCTCTTCTTGTGATAATGGTTTGGAATTGATTTAAAATTTTATTTAGTTTCAATCATATCACATTGTAGAATTTAGTGGGCCTATTTATTGTTTATTATATGCAGCTGCTCATCATGCATGTACATGTATATTATAATATATTTTATTATTGTCTGGTTAGTATAAAGTTGGATCGACTAACATAAGAGTGCACAATGCGTAGGCATTAACAAAGTTAAATTTGACAATGTAAAGTCTCTGAGGAACTTCAACCTCTATCACTAATACTTGCGACATCTCCATACCTTTGGTGCAACGAATTCATTAAAGATTGGGTATTATAAATACTTTTGGAATTTAGACATGCTATCTAATTTAGATTTTTCAATTTACTATACTTTGTTTACTAACCGTTGAATTATTTTAATATATCTTCCTTTTATTTTTTCAATTAAGAAAGAAGGTAAATGCCGATTATTTCAAAAATAGTGAATCAAAAAATAAAATAAGTGACTTAACTAAAATGATTGGGGAGATTCTGAGTCACCTAACAGACTTAATAGAGGGTAATTTTTAAAAGCTTGCTGATGGTAGGGGTAAACTTGGCAGAATAGTATAACAGAGTTTAAACGTATCCAAAAGTAGATGGGCATATTACGCCCTTTTCCCTTTTAACTTTTAATTACAATTTTTTTTTAAAATTAAAATAATAGTACTCCATTTGTTTCAATTTATATGGCAATGGTTGATTCAACATAGAATTTAAGTAAAAAAAGAAAGATTTTTGAAACTTGTAGTTTCAAACAAGCTATATATATTTATACTGTTATAAATCATCTCATTAAATTTAAAGTGAAAAGTTTAAAAAGATATTATTTTTAAATAAAAAGTGTAATATTTCTTTAAAATAAATTTTAAAAAAATATAGCACATAAGTGGGACTGATAAAGTATAAGTTTATACCAACCTAGACGTGAGTCGCGTGGCTCACGAGGACGTAAACTCAAGCATTGAGCAATTTATTTATATAATTTATGTACTGGTTGCCAACAATTAATTAGATACTGTAAAGACTTGTCCTTTCCTTAAAATAATAGAAACATATTAAAAAAAAGAAAGAAATTCATAGCCGTAGTCTGAAATGATTTATGTTCATCGAATACGAACTACAATTTTTGGCTAAGAGAACTATAAATCGCATTCAGCAAAATGGATCTACAATTGTTTACAAATCGTATTTTGACAAAGCAAATATAAGTCCCATTCACATAATGCGATATATAAGAAGCATCTGTCCAATGATATTATAAATCCAGTCAAAACAACTGTTTTTAATTTTAAGTATTCGACTAAATCGATTTCTATGTTGCATTCAAGTAACTTATTTATTAGGAAGTACAGTGAAGAATGAAGACAGATTTGCCCCTCACCCATTACCCAAAGGTGGGAGTGAGCAAGGGGCGGATTATAAAAAAAATATGGGGCACGTGAATCCATGATCTTTCCGTAAAATTAAATATTTTTGTACGTATTTTCTAAAATTAGTTTAATACTAAGTGTTTGGCGCCTATGTTTCAAGAAGTTTGAATAATGCATTGGTTGAAGGTTAAGTTAATTAGTAAGAGGAATAGGAATTAATTTCCACTTAATACCTTTTTTCCTTCTTTTTTTAATAATGCACCCATGTACTAGAAACCATGGCTGTTTGCCAAGTACCCAAGGGTTGGGGGGGGGGGG
>MCJB01000309.1:0-19323 GCA_002018475.1 Nicotiana obtusifolia | reverse complement strand
TATCTAGAATAATAGGTGGAGGAGGACGGGTAACAGGGGGAGGAGGAGTAGCTTGGCTACTAGATTGGCCAATTTTAGATTTTCCCTTGCCCTTACCACCGAACATTTTTTTCAAAGAAAAATCCATATTAATTATAATTAAACTAATTAAAACAAACACAACAATATATTAATTATAATTAAACTAATTAAAACAAACACAACAATATATTAAAAATTAAATAGTTGGAACGAGGTTATCGGATTGAAGAACAACTTCTTGAAAATTGATAATTGTTGAAGACTTGAAGACTTTAATACTTCAATTCACCAACTTCACAATTTTCACGAAATTGAAATAATAATATGAGCACTTATGGAAATAATTAGAGAGAGATTGAAGGAGATTGAGAGATATTGAGAGAATTTGTGAGTTAAAAATGAAAAAAGGGGGGAGGGGGGGTATTTATAGGTGGGAATAGGTAAAAAGTGTATTTATAAAAAGTTTGGGGTTAAATTAAAGTTTGGGGGCCAAATGGCTATTTTTGGAACCCCAAACGGTCAAATTGAGGCTCCAACGGCTAGATTTTAAATCTGACCGTTGGGCCATTTTTTTTAAAAAAAAAAAATTTAAAAATTATAGCCGTTGGGCCCAGACCAGACCCGCCAGCCGGTCCCGGGCCTAGCGGTCCCGGGCCTGCCGGGTTTTTTTTTGGAACCGGCCCGTCGCGGGCTTTGCACCATTTGAGGCCCAGGCACGGTAGGGACCGGACCACAGGCCCGTTAGGCCCACCAAGACCGCGGGCCTGGGCCGGTCCCGGGTCAGGCCCACCGTGGGCCACAGCCTTACTTGTAGATTAATTAGTGGTGGAACATATATTTGGCCAATAATTGAGCTAATAGTTGCCAGTGGCAGGTCACATGGCAAATTGTTGGTGTTGATCATATGGTTTGATATATGTTGACTAACCATGGAAACAACTTCATGGTTTGATCATATGGTTTGGCCCTATCCAAGGGTCATTCCAAAAGCTGATATTCCTTACCGTGGCAATATGCCACACAATGCCTTTTTGGCAAAATTTCCATCCTAATTGGATGGCTTTCCAGATCAGTGATAGTTGGTTTATGATAGCGGATTTGGTGTATTTAGCGATAAGTAATGAAGCCCAAAGCGTGGTTGGTGACTTGAAAATGCGCCATGCTAAATATTCTAATAGTACATTATTCTTAATCATTATATTTTGGATACCCAATCCCCCTTGGCATTTTGGCTTTTGAATTGTAGTCCATTATGAGGTATAATTTTTTCTTATGTTCTGTTGCATGACGTGGTTGGGAGTGTATTTAAGGTTGATTTAATTAGAGAAGTTCCGCCTACCATGGTAAGCATATGAACTTTCCAGCCTGCCAATTTTGCTTTGAAATTTTCTAGCACAAATTGGAAGTCAGATTTTTTTTGTCGTTGTGTGAATAGCGAATACTCGTTGTTGTTAATCGGGAACTCAATGTAATATCATCAGGAAACAGTAAATGAGAGATTTCAGGGACTCTTCGTGATACTTGTATAGGCTTCCATTATTTGTAATCCTCATCAGTGTGGATTTGTCGCGATAAACACTCCATGCATAATATGAAAATGTAAGAGGATAAAGGGTCACCTTGGCGTATTCCTTTGCTTGGTGTGAAATAGGGTGTGGGGTGACTATTTAGTAATATAGATATTGTAGTAGTACTAATATAAGACATAATCAGGTATATTAATTGGTTAGGGAAATTAAAGAAGTGTAAAGTAATTTCCTTAATGAAACTCCATTCCATTTTGTCGAAGGCTTTTTCTAAATCGAGTTTCAGTAAGAAATTGGCTTGTTTACCTACCTTTTTTTTTAAAAAAGAATTAAGTATTTTCTCGACTTTTATAGCATTATCAGACGCATGACGCCTTTTTAAGAAAGCAAACTATTCTGGGCTTATAATACTTGGTAAAATAGGTTTAAGTCTATTAACAATTATTTTAGTAATTATTCTATAAATCGTATTGCAAAGACCAATTGGGGGATATTGGGTAACGGAGGATAGGTGTTTAACTTTAGGAATGAGGCATAGATAAGTCTTATTAACTTGTGATGGAATGTATTGGTTAGTGAACACATGATAGCAAGAGGAAATGACGGCCAAAATGTTTGGTAGAAGTATGGATGTAACCCGTCAGGCCTTGGAGCTTTGAGGGGTTGAAATGAGGCTACTGCTGTAGTAATTTTCTTAGTAGGTAGGGCACGAGCTAGTTTATTATGGTCGTCATTAGAAATTGAATTATAGGGAGACAGTGAGTAATGCTTGTTAGAATGGGTATGCGTTGTTGTGAATAGGTTTATATAATAAGATTATACAAGTTAATGTACTTGAGATTGTTCAAATATCCAATTTCCTCCTGTATCTTGAGGGCTGTGATTCTATTTCTTCTCCGTCTTTGAGTAGTAGTTAGAAGAAAGAATTTGCTGTTTGCATCACCTTGTTGAACCAATTTACACGGTGATTTTAAATTCCAAAAACCTTCTTCAAGAGGTAATATTTTACTATATTGATTAATAAGATCAACTTCCAGGCATTGAAGAAAAGTGCTTATGGGGTAGCTAGGGGAGTACTGTATACCTGTTATTCTTGCAGTGTATTTTTTTGTTTTCTAAACATGTTCCCAAAAGAAGACTTATTCCATTCATGGACTTCTTTTGTGAAATCCTCTATTGCACTTAATAAATTCTTATAAGGAGTCCAATTATTAGTGTTTATTGAAGGAAATTGTGGGTGCGAGATCCATATAGTTCCAAATCTAAAAATATTTCTCGGTGGAATTTGTGTTTTAAATTAATTAATAAAGAGCAATGGTCTGAGTGTGTTCTAGGAAAATGTTGTAAATTTGCGTCTGGGAATAGATTAATCCACTCATAATTGCTGACAAATCTATCTAATCTTTCCAGAATCCTATTTGCTAAACTTCGTTTATTGGTCCATGTATAAGGACTTCCTTTATATCCTAAATCAAGTAACTGACAATGGTTAAGGGAGTGAAGAAATTTATCACAACGGTTATTGCCTACTATTTCATTAAAATCACCTCCTACTATCCAAGGCATGTTAAGGGCGTCATGCAATGTTATTAGATTAGACCATAATGCTGCTGAATCATTTTTGCATAATAGCCAAGTCGTATGGTTTGGTAGTACCTGGACTATAGAGTGAATTGCTTGAGACGTGACTGCAATTTTATCCAGGCGTAGGAGTTCATCATGCCAAAGTAATATAATGCCTCCCGACTGTCTTTTTGTAAGTGCTGGTGCCATATTAGTAAATCCAAATTCATCTCGCAAATGAGTATGACTTTGAAGATGAGTTTCCAGTAGTGCCACAAGTGCAGGCCGGTGGTAATTGAGCAAAGATCGAAAATTTCTTCGGAAGTCTGGTGATTGTGCTCAAGGACTCAATCCTATGGATATGTAAAATACAGGATTTCCAATCCTAGCAGGAAAGGGAGGGAAACGGATACTCAATTTAAAGTGAGTAAACGGAATTCCATACTCGATCTCAATTCCAAATGATGAACTGCATGGTTTTATTATTATTGGAGTGTGGTGGTGTCAGGTCCAGAGTCCCCTCCACCTGTGTTGCCGATCTGCGTCATTGATGGAATCATCACTATTCCATACTTACCCATCTCTGGGTTGGTTGTTGGTAGAATATTTAGGGAACAGCTTCTTAATTCCTGTGGGCAGATTATTACTACTTTTCTTGCATACTGTTCTTTGAGGATGTAAGATTTGTTCTCGTTGAGTAGGCACAGTATTGGCCTTGTTTCCCTTATGTCCGCCATTGTTGCCGCCACTTCGAGTTGTGTTTTTCTTCTAGTTCGTTGGGATTGTCCTGGGGTGAGGGCATAGGACTTATTGGTGGGGTGACTGGTTAGTATGGTGATATTTGTGCATGCAGTGGTGTTGGCATAGCTAGGATCGATCTTGGTTGTATCCATGGGACTATGGAGTGAGTCGGTAACTGGGGTGGGTAAAAGGAGAGCTCCATGGTATGTTGAAGTGAGTGATAGATGGTATGTTGGTGACTGGTTTCCTGCTGTTCATACAGTGGTGGCACTGGGGTTTTGTAGTGGTAGCTGTGGAATGTTGATGGTGGACGCATGGCCCATAGGTATTGATTGTAAAGGTCTACCCCTATCCTCATCCCCTCCGTCACAATTTGCGCGATGTCTTCTGGATTTTGGATCGTGATGATCATATCTTGGCTTTCTATCTCCATCGTGAATGTCAATGCATTTTCCTGAAGGCTCATTTCCAACCATTATTGAGGGTATGTTTGAATTAGGGGGTACTGTGAGATGTATATTAGTGGTGGGTGTTGTGGAGGTTGATTGGAGGGCTGCATGGGGAGTGTGTTCAAGATTATGGTGTGTTGGAGCATGTGTGTATTCGTGAAGGAGGTGGTCCTTCTGTGTTGGAGCTTTAGTGGTAGTCTGTTCATGGGTGGGGATTGACAGTGTATCAATCTCTTTACTTGTAGCAGTTATTTTAGAGTTGGAAGTGGATTTTAATGATGATGCAGCAGGAGAAGCAGTAATTTTAGTGGGTAATTGGTGCAGTTGATCAGATGTGGGTGGATATGATATAGCTATTGGAGTAGGGGTGAGCACGTGATTCCTCTGTATGTGTAGTGTTGTGCTTTAGATGGGCTATAAGAGGAAATGTGGTTGGGTTAGAGGAATTATGAATTTGCAATGGGCCTGTCACAGTAGGGGCTATAGGCCTGACAGTGTGTGTGACATTGTATTGCAGAGAATCGTGTAATGGCATTGAGATGGTTGCTTTGGTTATAGTGTTTGATGTGACATTGAGTTGTGCGGTGGCAGAGGTCGTTGCTACGTGGCTATCAGTTGTAAGGAAAGGATTTGACGTGGAGGAATAATATGGTTCATTATTATTCTATGGGCTGGGCTGGAGAGCTTTTGGGCTTAAGCAGTTTGGATTCGGGTCCAGCATGTAGGTATCCTCTAAATCTTCTATTAGTTCTAATGTGAAATTATTAAAAAGAATATGGGGAGGTAGCAATGTCTTTACCTATGGTTATCGAAGCAGGGTTTGAGAGTTGTTCGTTAGAGAACTTACCTGTGGGGTCCATCATAGTAGCCGTCGAAGCATTGATGTGCGCAGGATAATGTGTTATTGGTTGTCCTCTGTATCGTGGTAGTATAGGTCCTTTCCTTCTAGGCGGACTTCTGGATTTGTTTTTTGGTGGGAGGCTTACCGTTTGAGGATAAGAGCTTTTCAGTGTCTTCTTTTTCGTTGAGTAATTGAGTAATGTTGGTGGAGTTAGTGGTTGGAGAGGGATGGCTGGGGAAGTGTTTTGTTCGTCAGTTGGCGATTGAAAGGTGCATAAAGCTTTGTTGTGACCAAGCCGTCCACATAAGGTACAAAGCATGTTGAGGCCCTCGTACAAAATTTGTTGGCAGTGTATACCAATGAATACATGTGTTTTCAGTGGTTGTTCCAAGCAAACGTACATGTATCAATCTTTAAAAGAGTGCCAATTTTAGAGCCCACTCGTGGTAAGATATCAAAATAATAAAACTCTGTGAGTAGCTTAGGTAGCCTGATCCAAATGGCTGAGCAGCTGGGTTGTGCGGTGGAGTCGATGAATTTAGGTTCCCAGAGAAAATGATTAAAGATGAACCAAGGTCCTTCATGTAGTGCTTTATTCATATTTTCTTCTTTCTAGAATTTAATGAGGAAGAGATTCGATCCCAAATATATCAGTGGTAGATCTTCAGTAGGTTGTCATAGTGTACACAATTTTGTACGTAAGGTTTGGTCTCTCACTTTTCGGCCAAACACTTCACTTTAACTATTACTGAAAATTTCCAAGGAGAATATAGTCTGGGTTTTATCAGAGGAGGATAACGGAATAAAAGTGTCTTGGTGTTGATCGTTTGTTGTTTCATCCGATAGGTCGATGTGTGAGTAAGTTTGTGTGACTAGTGCTTAGTAAGTGGTGGAATTGATTGTGTGAAAGCAGTGTTTGCATGAATTTTGCTGATGGGAGCTGGTGGTGTTCGTAGAGAAGCTTCTCACTCTAACCCATTTTTTCTCTCGGAGTACTAACAATTAATATTATTGACAAGAGATATACTTTAGTTATCATCTACAAGAGTTATCACATATCAGTCTTAATTTGCAAGAGTAAGAGTTATCACATATGAGATCAGCCAGATAAGTAGCGCTTATTCTTACCTCGACTGGATCATGCCAAGGTTTTAGGGATAGAATTTGGAGTATGTTCATATAGTGGTTTGGCCGTTTGGGCATGTTAACGGCCAACTCTCTATAAAAAATACACTACTTTGTAAAGTGATGGATTTCTCCAATCAACACAGAACAATCGATCAAATTTTATTCAATTCAATCAATTTCAAAATTCAGGCATTCCTTATTTTCAGCCTTCACAAGCTCACTTTGCAGTTTATTTACGGCTTTTCTGGTTCTAATTTTAGCCATTGCTAATCTAGATCCAATCTTATGAATTTTTTCTTAGTATGGTCTGTTAATAGTTATCACTTGGGACAATAACAAAACAAACAAAGCCAGTTCTCTTGTAACAAAACTCAAAAGATCACTTTAAAAAACAGATTTAAACACTCAGGAAAACAAGAATAAAATAAAACCGAATAGTAATTCTTGAACTAACATCTTTAATACTCTATCGATTAGGCATTGAATTACAATGAGTATTTTAAAACAGGGAAAATGTATAAGTACCCCTGCTCTATAGTCAGATTTTCAACTACACTATTATCTTTGCGGGGGTCCTATTACCCCTCGAACCTTTTTAAATTGAAACAAATACACCCTTAAAACCGGACACCAGATTTTTGATGGGGAGTGTTGCGCACACACTGCCAGCTAATATTTTTTTTCTTTTCTTTTTTTCTTATTATATTCCAGTTTCATGTACATGGAGGCTGGCGAATGTGAAATTATTTTTCGATTTTTGAGTCGGAGAATGTGAATTAGTAAATGGAAATCGTAGTCTG
Organism: Nicotiana obtusifolia; assembly: GCA_002018475.1. Classification (NCBI taxonomy): domain Eukaryota; kingdom Viridiplantae; phylum Streptophyta; class Magnoliopsida; order Solanales; family Solanaceae; genus Nicotiana; species Nicotiana obtusifolia. Next base: position 12,254 of record MCJB01000309.1, on the reverse strand, counting down.
AGCTAGGGCAGTACCATTGAGTCGTCGGTAATGGTGGAGCACTCGCCACCGGAGGTGATGTTGGACTCATCGTCGTTGGTTCTCAGCCAGCTTGGTGGATCCAATAGTTTATTTAGCAACGGTGTGAGTAGGTTTTTGTTCCAAAATCATCTGTTTCACGGTTCTCCGATCGCCGGAAGAATCGACGAAGGTGTGACGCAGGTGAATCATATGTACTATTTGGAAGCTCTACAACGAGCGGGAGTGATTTCCTCATGTTAAAAAAGTTTCCAGAAAACGACGGAGTTTATTGTCGATGTTGGTGAAGGTGGCTCCGGCGAGTCAAATTCGTCGTCGATGAAAAAGGTAAGAGGGACCTGATATAAAAAAAAGAATAAAAAAATACGATTAGTCTAAGTTATAGTGATAACTAATTAAGTCTAAAATAATGATATCATTTTCAATTAAAAGTTGTCACTTCTATAAACTAATCGGTTTTAAACTTAATTTTTGCCGCTCACATGCTTTCAAGAGAGTAAACACACTCTCCTTGCCACGTCATCATTTAAGGATGTGTTTACTTCATGTGTAATTGAAAATCTGACTATAAGTCAGGAGTACTTATGCATTTTCCTTTTAAAACATGACAGAAATACATTTGGAGTAAAATAAGACCAAGTAATCTTCTTAAGCTAACAACTAGTGTACTGGCCTAATTAAGAATTGAATTCTTGGAGCTATGAAAATATCTGTAAAACATGATAGAATTACAAGTGGACTCAGTAAATAGGAAAGAATTTAGAAGCACCGAAGGTATGCATCAAGCATGATAATAGTTCAAAATCCACAATTACTCTATAATGTATATTAATGAAAAAAGTATATTACATCTGCAACCACTTGATCAAATATGCATATTAATAGCTGCACAACGGAGCTGGTTAAAACAATGAGGTTGTTATAGAATAAGATACATATTATGAAGCCTTGTCTTTAGAACAATGTTTAATTGAATTGTTGAATGAGTCGGACCTATGTTATACCAAGAGGGGTCATCGGCATCCGTAAAGTTAAGCAAAAACTCTATGTGTGTATATATGTATATGTTATTAGAAAATAGTAATACATTAATAGTAGGCATCCTATATACAAAACAGATTTTGGTTGAATCTAAAACTGCACCCCCGACCTTCAAATCCTGGGTCTGCCTCCGATCATAATAGTCCAAGGAGGAAAGGAAAGTAGTCATAGGAATCTCAATCGGCCAAGAATATAAAAGTTTTGGTGTGTCAGGTTAGGTAACTATAAATTGGACAAGTGAACCATTAAATATGTCAAATTAGAAACATTTTGATCACTAAATAAAGCTGATCCAAATGTCAATCATGGCCTGGAAACCCAGCAAGATTTCCTCCCTATTGCTCCTTTCACTTTTTACCATTGCCATATCAAGAACTGCAGTAGCAGGTGATCCTGCTATCCTTTCAGACTTCATTGTCCCAGCAAATGAAACGCCTGTAGACGCAAATTACTTCACCTACACAGGAATAAAATGGCAGCCCGGTATACTAAGCTTCCGTTGTGCGCGAGGTTACGAGAAGGGCCGGACCACAAGGTCCATTGTACGCAGTTTTACCCTAATTTTAAAAAGCATATGCATGTGATTTTGTTGAGGGAGAGAATTTATGGAGCATATACAATACTAGAGAGCTAAGCAAGTTGTTGTCCTGCTTAAGTCTGATCGTGATTCTCTCCTCTCCATCAAGCTTATCCGTATTTGCAATCGCCATATTTTTCCCATTGCTTGACGTCAGTACTTAGCAGATAAAATCAACATTTCTGCTTTGGCTTGATTTCTTTGTCGTGTCTCTCCTTTTTGGCTGAATTCCCTTGTTCTGTAAAGTCGTGGCTAAAGCTGAAAAAACAAACTCTTAACATAGTTCATGTGGACATTACTGTCACACCCCAACCTTGTGGAATTGGCCGGCACGGTGGCACCCGGTGCCCTAAAGGCCTAGCATACCAATTCTGATATCTGTAATATACTCAATCATGCGTGGGTCGATAAGGCCTATGACGAATGATTACTTGATCAAAAGACACAACCACATGTACACAGAAAAGGTCCATCACACGTATATATACAACAAGGGCAACAAGGCTAATATAAAAGGCACGGGTCCACTAAGAAGGCCGACAAGCCACACAAGACTACTATATACAAGACGATTATCTATAAGCCTCTAGAGAGTATATCAACAATATGTGGTCGGGGCATGACCCTGGCATATACCCATAATGTCTATAATTGTCACGACCCAAAACCCACTGCAGGTATCGTGATAGCACCTAGTCTCTAAGACTAGGTAAGCCGATTACTAACAACGATTAAGCCAGTTTTAACAATTATTAACAGTTGTAACTACACCATCTAGTGTAGCGGCCTCAGCCTTACTGTAGAAAGTACATAAACGGGCCGGGCCTCCCTCTTTCCGCACCCTCAACCCGCCTGACATGCATCCCAAACTGGTTGTGGAGGGATAGAAGCAACTGGAGTAGAACTCATAGCCTGAATACCCTGCCATGACACATCTGTCCGGAGTCTTGGACAATCTCTCACCATGTGGCTGGTATCTCCACACTTAAAGTAACCTCTCCGCTGGCGTGGCTATGGAAGCTATCCGGTGCAGGTACTTTGAGCTCCATGGGTATCTGAAACACTGCGCGAAACCTGAAGTGCAAACTAAACTGGCTGACCCACAAAACCTCTACCATGCCGTACCCTGCCTCCAAAATAGGGATCAGTAGATCCTCCCGGCCTACGAGGTCTCTTAGCCTCCCTGACCTCTCCCTCCTGATCCCACATGCCCTCTAATCTGCGAGCGATCTCTACCACCTCTAGAACAGAACATTCGTCTCCAACTCACAAGCCATGATGAATCAGATACCATGAATGAGCCCCTCAATGAACCTGCGGACTCGCTCTCTAACTGTAGGAACCAAAGTAGGTGCATGACGGGATAACTCACTGAACCTGATGGCATACTCTGACACCGTCATGGTGCTCCGACACAGCTTCTCAAACTCTATATGCCACGCATCCTAGAGGGTCTGGGGAACAAACTCCCTCAACAACATCTCTGAAAATTGAGTCCATAAAAGTGAAGCTGCATCGGGCGGGCAACCTAACCCGCACACTCGTCACCGCTGATACGACGCTCCCTTAAGTTGGAACGTAATAAAAGCAACCCCACTCGTCTCCATAATACCCATAGTGCAAAGAATGCGGTGGCACATCTCTAGAAAATCATGGGCATCCTCTGAAGCCAAATCACTGAAAGTAGGAGGGTGATACTTCTTGAACCTCGCAAGTCTAAGTTGTTCCTCCTCATATGATGCTGCCCTAATCACGGGTTGAACCAGAATAACATTTTGTATTGGCATGACACCTGGAACCTGACCAACGTGGCCTCGCTGCTCTGGAGTACGGGGGGCAAGAGTTTGAGCTCCTCCCTCCGTCTGCTAAGTAGCTGGTATAACCGGAATCAACCCCGCCTAATCCAATGTGCCAAACATGTTCAGGAACTGTGCTAAAGTCTCCTGAAGTCCTGGGGTAGCAACAGGCACCTCCGGTACCTGTCCCCCGACCGGAGCTACTGGCGGCTCCTCAACTGCTGCTCTGAAATGTGCTCTAGCTGCGGCATGTGCTCCTCCTCGACCTCTGCCCCGGCCCCTAGCAATACCGGCTTTGGGGCAGTGTCATCAGTAACTGCAACTCGTGTCCTCACCATCAGTGAGAGAATAGAATGACAAAGGCTCAAACTCCGAGATCAATAAACTCACACGATAGGAATAAAAGAAGTAAAACTATCCTAATAGTTCCGTAGCCTCTCGAAGATAAATATAATAGAGTGAGGTTTGAGGCTCACTATCATTACTTGGATTTTGTTCTTTCATTAGCAGTACAGACGTCTCCGTACCGATCCACAAGACTCTACTAAACTCGCTTATGACTCGTAGCACCTATGAACCTAGAGCTCCGATACCACTTGTCACGACCCAAAGAACCACCGCAGGCGTTGTAATAGCACCTAGTCTCTAAGACTAGGTAAACCGATTACTAACAACAATTAAGCCAGTTTTAACAATGATAATTTGAAAGATAGTTTAAATTAAATACCGAAACAAAACCGGAATAAGCCTACGCTAAAAGGATCATAACAACCTCTCTGCATGAGTGGTTGCTCGAGACCTTAAGCTACCGAAGGGGACGCTAATTCTCAAAACGACCGGTTGGGTCGTTACAATAACAAAAATGTATTCCAAGAGCACTGCAAGTTCGAAGAAGGGATCTCGCCAATAACCGCTGAACTCTGCAGCCTACTGTGGTCGGGGAGCTTCGTCTACCTATCTATCAGGACCTGCAGCACGACATGCAACATCCACAAATAAAAGACACGTCAGTACGAATAAAGTACTGAGTATGTAAGGCGAGAAAGCATAAATAAGAACAATAATGTAAAGAGAGATAGAGAAGATACAACCTGTAACATTTGAGTACTTCTGAGGGCGACAAACATGAAATGCATGACACACACACACATATGTGTGTGTGTATACTTCTAAAAACATACGCATCTGTAGGCATCATCATTATCATATCGTACCTGACCGTAATAAGCTTGGTAAAAATGTATCCGACCATCATAAGGCTCGATAGAATCGTACCCGGGCACGTGGATCTCGATACCCGGTCGACTATAGCGCGGTTCGGTAGTGTAAAATAGGTACATATATATACTGCATGTTTGGACTCATGAAATACATTTTGAACCTTTCGGGGTGATGTAAGGTCGGTAACCTCCGTATACGTTATTAGAGCTTGTCATCATGAATCTTATAAGAATTAGAAAATGTTAATAACATTTGATAACATAAGAATAAGAGAAGAAACATCACTATCAATCATTATATAAGGAGGGAAACAATATAAGTACTGCTAGCTTCTAAGAGTCGAGTATCTTTAGAAGCTCGTTCGTTTACGTTACGTACAATCAGAGTCGTGCAAAAAAAAGAAAGGGACAACCTTACATACCTTTATCGTTTACTTAACGACTCAATGTATTTCTTTTCGAAGACTTCAATCTAGTTAATGTCATTGAAGGACGTACAAACATGTTTTTAAGCTAGTAGATCACTTATAAAAACTCGGACAATATTTCCCCTATAAAATTCCATTTCCAGCCAACTCAAACCAACATCAAAACAATAAGAACATCAATAATAACACTCCCAAGCTACTAAATAAAAAACCAGCCGAAACCTAGCTCAAAGCCCTTCCAAAAGAGTCCATGTGCTTACACTTCCACCCTCACTTTCAATTCATAGTTTTTATATGTTTTCTTCTTCATTTCACTTAATTGATACATGAATAATTTTAAGAACAACATCCACAACATAATCATGCTATATTTCATAATTTTCAGCCATCACCAATCATATTTATCACCTTAAAACAACCCAACAATCAACAACATCACTAACAAGTCTTTCAATAGATATCTCACACGTTCTAGCTTCAATGACTTAGCCTCAACTTGGATAAGCTTAAATACATGTAGAGTAAGAGGTTCCTTATCTTCTGTAGTCAAAGCAACTTCGTCACTTACGTGTACCCATCAGACGGCAGCCCTTTCGGGGGTTCCTTAGGGACCGATTCACTTTGCGTAGATTGACTTAACGCAGAAAACCTTCCACTTTCAAATAGATAGAACAACTCGAATTTGAAATTACTTCACTACAAAATATCCTTCCAACGCAACCACAAGAACAAGAAAGAGAAACTAGCAAGCACTTCGAGTTTTCTTGGGACTAGATCTTCAATTTGGTAGGTTGATCATCCCGTAATCCAATTACATTGAGAGAAAAGCTCAGTAACATTAGACCCAAATTTTCAGTAAAATTATGAACGTTAACTTGTGACAACTTTTGTCGACTTTTGTTCATAACTCGCTTAACTTCAAAACTTAACACATGACTATCATACGCTTAAAATACCTATTAACATTACCTTCTTATCATGTTAAGCACCCTATTCTCACCCAAAAAGTACGGGTTATAACATGCCCAACTTGCCGACTTTCAATGAAACTTATTTTTTTCGATTTGTTTAACTTCTTAACCTTTTAACATCTGCTACGCATGATTTTATACACTCATACTTGAGAATAGTCATGATCTCTGAGCTTATTTCGACTAAATCATGGCACACTTTAACGTGTGAAAATGTGGGGCATAACAATTACTCCCCAAAACTAAGACAATAGTCGGTTGATCTGCATAAACAAATGTATTATATTACTTGCTCCATTTCATTTTATATGGTAATGAGTGGCAAACACGAAGTTTAAGAAGAAGAAAAAAAGATTTTTGACACATAAAAGATTACTCTTGGAACTTGTGGTATATACAAATGTTTTATTGAGAGTAAAATAAAAAAATTAAAGTTAAAATATTCTCAATATAAAAAGATATCATTCTTTTTAGAACAAACTGAAACAGAAAGAGTATTATATAAAACGAATGATTTAAGTTGTTTATGATGCAGGGTAACATTACTTATACTATTTAGGAGTGCTTATATTAGGTTGTTACTTAATCTTACATATCATACTTGTTACGAAGAGTTATCTATTATTGTAAGTCAATTTAACTGATGATGTAAATGAATTTAGACATTGTTAGTACAGAGAACCTAAACTCTAAAATGAAAGAGATTATCTCAAGACGAAATCGAGAAGGGGCATCTCAAAGAGTTTCGGTCGCCTTTCTATTTCTTTGTTCTAGATAGCCCCGAAAATGATCCACTTTCCACAAAAATTTGGGTTATGACTATTTATTTGAATGTCTAAATGCAGTAATGTAGCCGGCTTATGCAAGGGTGTTCAAGCGCACATTTTTCGTCGAAAAATTATACTGTAGGTAAAAGTTAAACACTTCTTTATATGATTATATGTTAAATTTTGAACACCCTTAACACACTTGAGTGAGGCAATTCAGCGATTCAGGGCGTTAACAAAGTTGAAACAATTCAGTGATTCAGGGTATTCAAAATGACATGTTGTTTACGGATTCAAAGTTATGCCCATTTTATTTGCCAAAACTAAACGGAGGTCATTATGTGTGGCTTAAGAAAAAAAATTTCTAATAAAATAAAGCTTAAAGTTTGTGTATGAATAAATAGCTAATATTAAAAAATAATTTTTTAACCAAAATTTATTTCTTAAATAAATTTTATAATTTAAAAGTCAAGTTCTACACAAAATTGTTCAATAAAGCTTAACTACAAATCCGCTCGACTCTCTCTTTCATTTGAAGCTTACTTTTATTAGTAAAATTTCTAATGCCTTTTTGTTATTTTAATTTTGATTTATAAAATTATAGTTCTATTAAATAATTGTTTAGCTAAATATTGCATAGTTTGATCTAAAAATTTTGGTACACCATTCATCTAAAAAAATGTTAATGGCTTGTTTCGAATTTAAACACCCTTGATGGAATTCCTGACTATGCCACTGTCTAAATGGATTATGACTTATGAGCAATAGATCAACGGGTTATTTCAAAGGACTTGGGTCAATTAATTGGGCGAATGTAGGGCTGTCTAAGGGGAGGGTACTAGGTCCTTAAGGGTTAAGGATACGGGGAGGAAAAGGATAAGGGTAAGGGGAGAATTCCTTTGGAGTACTTTTCTTAAGGGTATTTAAGGGTATGGACTAAGGGTATTTTTTTAAAAACCCTACCAGTACTCCTATCGGTTCTAAGGGTGCGGTACTTAAGGGTGCGATATATGTACTTATGAGTAATTTTAAATTAATAAATAATTTTTTTAATACTTTTATTTTAATACTTATAAAAATAAAATTAATATTTTTTTATAATTTACGAAAATTTTTAATAATTTCTATTAGTTCTTCGTTTGAAATTGTTAGTACGTGTTCTTCTTCGTCCCCGCTGTCTCCGGTAGATAGTATTTTACTATAAGCATCGTTGTCTTCTTGAATTATTTCTGAAAGGTCAAAGTTTCTTCTCTTCAAATATTTCGGCAAATCTTCAACGCAAACATTATTTCTAATAGTTGTTCTAGGAAAACCTGGAAAAGCAAGATTATATATTTCATGTATGTAACTGCTAAACCCGGACTGGTTAGATTTGTTTCAAAACGAGGACCCCCTCCCTAGCATTACCCTTTGTAGACCTATTATACTTCTTTTTTTATCAGTTTAGGAGCCATTTTTAATAATAAATAAATTAAAATAACAACAACTAGCAACACAAGTATAGCAAAAATAAATGCAAAAATTAATATAAGTTGGAATGAATGTACCAAATGCTGACGTAAACACCGGCGTTAATTGCAATTGGAGATAGAGAGAGATAGAGAATTAGAGAGATATGAGAGTTTTTTTAATAAAATTGAAAGAATAAGATGGGCTATTTATAGTTTAAAATAAGACCATTTTGAATAAACTTAGGGGTTAAAAACATAAATTAGGGGCAAAGGGATGTTGGGGGACTAGGGAGGCAAAAATAACCGTTGGCTAACGGTGAAAAATGACTAGATTTTAAATATAAAAAAAAGTTTGGGTACCGGTACGGTACCTGTAGGGTATTTACGGTACCAGTACTAAGGGTACTATTTCGGGTACCCTATATTTACTCATACCCTTCACCAAAATCCATCAACCCTACCCTCCAACTAGAACGGTACAGTCCGGTACTTAGAGGTACGGGTACCAGTATTACCCTACCTTTAGACAGCTCTAGGTGAGCGATATAATTACCCAAAAAAATAAAATTATTTGCTCTTGCCTACCCATTTACTTTTCTACCTTTCAAACTATTTACTTTTTCCTACCCGTGACAGCTTTTGTGGGTAATTTCCTCTTTTTCCCCTTCTTTCTTTCTTTTCTCCTTTTCTTTTTTTTTCTTTTCGTTTTCTTCTTATTTTTTCCTTTTTTTCTCCTTTACGGCTCATTTATTTTTTGCCCAAATCAAATTATTTTATTATTATTATTATTATTATTATTATTATTATTATTTTAATTTTCACACTTAATTTTGACTCCTTCTTTATTTATTATTTTAATTTTTTTCTTTTGTTTATTTTCTTTATTTTCTGTTCTTTTTCTAATTTCATTTAACCCCCTTTTTTTTTCTCTTCATAATCTAATTTCATTTACTTTTTTGCTCTTTTTTTATTTCTTCTTTGTTTAAACAATAAGAAAAGATAACTGATATAGTAAATATTTGTTCACCTTTTTTGATATAACCGATATAATATGCATTTTGTCTTTTTTTCTTATTTTTTCAATTCAATTATTATAACAACTTATAAATTATAATTATTTTCTCTCCTCCTTTTTGCTTTCGTTTTCTTTTCTTTTATTTTTTTAAATTTTATTTATTATTATTTCAAGTCACTTTTTTCATAATCTAATTTTGCGCATATTTTTGGCTCATTTATTTTTGTTCTTTTTGTTTTTGTTTTGTTATATATTAATTATTAGAAATTAACTTACTTAGCATATAGTATATCAAAAATACTTTATTAGTAGCGATTAAAGTATATTATTGTAGTATAGTATGATACCCACATATTACATATCATATACTGACAGGTTATATTATATCGAGAACTCTATTAGAAAATTGGAAAAGGACCCATTAAAATTTTTTTTAAATTAAAAAATATCAAATTTAACTATATTGTTATATTATATAATATACGGTAATAGTATACCGTGCAATAAATTATACACTATTGAACTAAATATTTCGTACCACAATGGTATATAGTATGTTATTTTGGTATATACTAGTCTTCTTCAAGTTCAACTCAATTTCAACCTAAATTTTAAAAATCTACTCCAGAATTTCCATCAAATTGACTCAAACTTTAGCCACAACTGGCAATTAAATATTTTAAATTAAATATTTTGGTTTAAGAAAAAATTAAAAAATATGAAAACTCCTTTGAAAAGTTGAAAAAGAGCTCAATGAAAATTTCAAAAAATTCTCAAAGGACCAAATTGTAATAGTATACTATTACATTATATAGTATACTGTAATATTATATCGCTGGAATAAACTGTATACCAAAATGGTATATAATATATCATTTTGATATACAATACAAATTCTTCTTCGCCAGTTCAGCGTAATAAATCATACACTATTGAATTGAATATTTATACAAAAATGATATATAGTATGTTATTTTATTATATAGAGGATTTATTCATTCCTTCAACAAAAAAATTAGTAGTATACTATTGTAATTAATTATATATTCTTGAATTAATTATTGTATACCAATACGATATACAATATAATATTTTGGTATACAGTACAAATCTATCTTCTTTGCTCGTTCAACTCAATGCCAATCCCAATTTTAAAAATATACTCTAAAATCTCCACCAAGTTGACTCAGAATATAGACACATCCTCCAATTAACATTTCGGACATACCTCAGTCAGAATCGGATCAAAATAATCACAAACTCAACAAACCCAATTTATGAGTTTCAAGCTTCAAGATCCTCCCATGGCAGATTAACTTTTCTCACTATTAAATCTCCAAAAATCATCACTAACACTATAATCTACACATCATAAACTAATACCCACTGAATTCCAACAATAGAACACTTGAAAACATACCTGAATAAACTTATACACATGGAGTTTAACTTCTTCTTTTTTAGTTTAAAATTTTACCATAATTGAATTATGTGAATAACTAATTCAAATACTAAATAAATTAGCAGATAATTCAATACTGAATTTAAAACTGAAACCCAAAGAAAAAGGGAGAGAAATAAAAATAAAAAAAAATAAAAAAAATTTAGTTATTTCCGGAACCTACAATCTTGCCAAAAAAAAATTAGAATTTAAAGAAAGTTACTTTGATTTTGGTTGATTAACCAAAGAATAACTAGGAAAGTTTCTCAGTTTGGCTTTAGGAATCGTTTGTGACTTAAGGACTAGAGTTCTGGTGGACGGGTAATAAGTTTGAGTAGAGTGGATATATTTTGTAATTATTTTAGAAATGAATAAAGAAGGGTAATAATTTAGGTTGCATAGGCATTTTGCGTAGATTACTCCAATTAATTCTATCGTATCATTTTTAAAACTTGGATGTGAGACGCTATGGAGTATGGACATCTGTTAGACCCCCAAAGTCGGACATAACGGAAGAGGCAAAGGACCATGGCAAGGGCATGTGCATGGGCCCTTGACATGGGCAAAAACGTGGGTTAAGGCAAGGCTGAGTCAGATGGGTGAGCTGGCAAGATGACTTGACAATTGTCAATACATGGCTGACAAGGCATGCTGGGCAAAGTTACTGGCAGAAGCAATGGCATGAACCTGGCTGACAGGAATTCATGATGGCAGGCTGACAGCAACAGAAGGCATGCTCTGACGGAAATGATTACTGGCACAAGCTGCTGCAATAAGCATGGCATTGGGGCAGTGTGCGTGGCACACCTGGCAGCTGGGCTGGCTGCATGTGGGACAGCTGGCACATGCAGAAAGGCTTTTCTTTGTAAATGTATTATACCTGCTGAGGCAGAATTTGTATAAGTATAGGAGTTGAATAAGGCTTTAGGCAGCATGTTGTAAAGAGCTTTCCTAACTCGTGATTCTTTGTATTTATCTGAGAGATAAATAAAAGTTGGGCGTTTTTGCCTGTAAACATTGTGTGCCTGTTTCCCTTGTTTTCTGATTTAGCACCTAAGCATCAAAACAGGTGTTCTTGTGGGCTGAAGTTGGCTGCGAGCTGACTGCCATACAGTGGTGCTGACGAAAAAAAATCACCCCTGTGTCAACATCCGTCAGAGCAAGGTGCTTTATTAACCACTATGCTAACAATAGGATCGTCTTTGTTCTAAAATATATTGGAGATTAAAATAAAATCATTGGTCCAGTCACCAATCCTCATTGTATAGCACCTCTGAGAATTTTTTTTAACCTAAAGAAACAATAAACATTTCATTGATGCTATATTAGAACAATCTAAAAGTAGGAGATTTGCATCCCCATCTTTCAAGATAGTTCAATAGAGTAAAGACAGATGAAACCGTAGAAAATTCTAACTTTTTAAGCAATCTATGTCAATATGTTGATGCCCTGTCACATGCTACTACTAGAAGAGTTGAAGGCCTATATTGGATGAACCTCATAGCTTTTTAAATCCTATGCAAGATTTT
>MCJB01000308.1:0-19323 GCA_002018475.1 Nicotiana obtusifolia | reverse complement strand
GTCAATTAATGGTTTGACTATTCGTTTGCCTCTACACCCTTTCACACCCCAAACTGATTTTTGACTTCCTTTAATGAGTTCAGCCCCCTTCTCCACGTTTTGGAGGGGTTCAATGCACAAACTCCTTGGGAATTAACTCTTGACTAGTCCCTTTGACTTCCAAAATAGCTTTCATACTCCCTAACACTTGGAAAGCTCAACTCACCACCAAATTAGATCAAACAAAGGTAGTAAAGCTGAAATTATCAAGAACACACATGAACATTCACAAAATCTTTATGAACACTCAAGAACACAGGTACTCAAAACACTTCAAATGACATACCAAAACAACCATCTTGATGTCTAGTTTCCAAATATCACCACGGATTACCCAAGACACCTAAACTAGTGGCACGATTGGGGACTTTAAAAATAATAGTTCATGAACTTTTTTTTTTTTTTGAACTTATGAACATCCAAGAACACAAGTCTTCAAACACAAAAATCAGATTCACCAATAGATCAAGAACACCCCAAATACTCCAAACATGAATTTCATCCAAAACAACAACTATCAAGAAGTTTAAACCCTAAGGACACTAGGAAATTCGTCCAAAACAGAATTTTTTTTTTTAATAAAGTTTGATACAAACAAGGACTAGATTTGTAGGAACAAATCTATGACCAGCTCTGATACCAAATGATGCAAGAAAATAAAGACAAGATAGAAAAGAAGACACAATTGATAATCAATTGGACAATAACTAGAAGAACTAGTCCTAGTTACCTTCCAAAAGGATCAAAGGCACCTATCTTATGCAACAATCCTCAAGAGAATAACAATCTCTTGCAAATTGAATGATCAAACAAGGTTGTACAATTTGGAGTCCACCAAATCACAACTAGTCTCAACTAGAGAGAAAAGTTTAATATTCATATATTTCAAGATAGGCTGAAAAATGAGAAATAGTTCTAAGTGTAGCTTATATAGATAGAGTCTACACCTGGTCTTTAAAATAATAGCCACAAGTTAGCTTTTAAAATATGGCCTCGCAGGGCTCCAAATCATTAGCCACACGCATGGGACTCAAAAGTGGGTCCATGGGCTAGCACAAATAAGTCCATAGGTTGCTTTCCCGGGCTAGGCAGTGCCCACGGCTCTTGAAACGCAAACTCCTTCTCCAAAGCTAGGTGAACACCATGAAGGACCATAGCCTGACTCCTAGTGAATGGCCGGGACGGCTAGAACATGTCTTGATCAGTTTGGACTGCATCAACGTTGGTCTCAAGGCTCTCGATAGAAACCACACACGAGCGATGAACACGATCTACAATAATAGAATCTCCTACATGCGTGGACACATATATAGGAGAACTCAAAGAATCACGAGGCACAAGTAGATATGAAGAGAAATAGGATGAGATGTAGGAATAAGTAAAAATTGGATCAAATAGAACTGAAACATCTCTATAGCAAACCAGAATAATACCTGTGATGACGGCGTCAGATGAGTTTGCCTAAGGTCTAACTGGGAATGCATAAAAATGGGGTTGGGCCCTTCCACTCTTACCTCCGCCTCTCGGGTGACCCCTAGCTGGCTAGCCTCTACCTCTAATGGCCTGACCTCCACCTCTAACGATCTGACCCCGCCTCTAGCTAGCTGTGCGAGCGGTGGAGCAACCGGTGCCAACATGATGGCACGAGAACCCTGCTGAGGTTTGCTGCTTAACAATCTAGGGCAATACCTCCTTATGTGACCTATGCCCCCACACTCAAAGCATTCTCTCGGCTGCTGAGGTTGCTGAAGCTGAGACTGACCTTAGCGGCCTGGATAACCGCTATAGTAACTCTGAAGGTGCTGAAGGTGCACTGAAGGATGGCTGCTCAAGACGAGACCATAAGAACCACAACCTCCCGAAGCACTGTAGGCTACCTAAAGAGCTGACTGAATTGGCCTAGAAGGATGTCCTCTACCAAAAGAACCCTTGCCTCCATATGAGGCACCACTGAAACCACCAAAATGACGGGGCCTCTTCTCAGATGTCGACCCTCTATCTTGACCACGAACCATCTCGATCCGTCTAGCAGTCTCTATGGCTCTCTTGAAATAAACATCATCCTCCGTCTCCTTGGCCATTTGAAGCCTGATGTCGAAGGTAAGACCATGAATAAAATCCCCCCCCCCTCTCTCTCTCTCTATCTATCTATATTTAGGAATCAACATATCTGCATGATGGGCCAGGTCCACAAATCTGGTCTTGTACTGGGTGACGGTCACGCCACCCTACTGAAGGCACTCAAACAGCCGACGATACTCCTTTTTCAGAGTGAAAAGAATAAACTTCTTCAGAAATAGCTGTGAAACTGATACTAGGTAAGTGAAGGTTTGTCTGCTCCGCTCAAAATCCGTCCACCACCTCTTGGTAGAGCCGGTGATCTGGAACGCTGCAAAGTCGACCCCATTGGTCTCAACAATACCCACGTTGCGCAACACCTCGTGGCAATGGTCCAAGTAATCCTATGGGTCCTCAAAGGGTGCACCGATGTAATGAACAAGAAAGAGCTTGGTGAACTTGTCTAACCTCATCAATCCCTCAGAAGACATCACGGGCCTCTCCTCGGGCTGTGTAGCAACTACGGGCTGAACTACTCCAACTGCTGGAGCTACCAGAGTCTAATATTGGGGAGCCATGTGCTCCGAGGTGTGAGTGGCGGGAGTCTGTGCTCCTCCCCCAGCTTGAAAGACAGCTGGTGCCATAGGAAAGGCTCCGGTCTGAGCCACACTCTCCATGAGTCCAACTAAGCAGACTAGAGTGTCCTGAAGTACGGGAGTGACTATGAATTCCTCTGGGACCTGAGCAGGTCCGATTAGTGCGGCCTGAACTAGGATCTCCTCCTCATGGTCAGGCTGAGGCTCCACCATGGGTGCTGCTACTGCTCGTGCTCTAGGCTGAGCTCTGCCTCTGCCTCGGCCTCAGAACTATTCCAAATTTCAAATCAAAATCTGAACCTGTTAGCTAAGAGGTCAGCTTTCGGTCAAACCTTGTAATCTTCAACTTTTAAAAATGCTAGTTTTAAGCAAAATGAATCAAAATAAGTTATGGACTTTCGAATTAAATTTCAGGCATACTCCCAAGTTCCAAATCACGATACGAACCCACCGGGATTGTCAAAATACCGATCCAGGTCCGTTTACACAAAATATTTACCGTAGTCAACTCAAATTATTTTATAGGCAAAAATTCATATTTTCTTCAAATTTTCACATAAAGACTTTCCGGAATAAGACACGTACTGCGTATGCAAATAGAGAAACACTAAACGAAGCTAATCGAGGTCTCAAAACAAGAGAATAGAGGTTAAATCTCAAAATGACCTATCGGGTCATCACACTAAACTTAATATATTAAGTAATCATATGTGCTACTTAAATAAAAAAACCAAATTATTTAGTTATCAGATTGTAATGGCTACTAAGTAACCTTGCAAAAATGAAGCTGGATGTTTTAACATTTTGTAATTCAATGCGAAGACAAATAGCTAATGGTAAATAGTCTGGGCTATATAGGTAGGAAAAGTAAATAGTTTAGGCTTAGGTATTAAAGGATAAATAGTTTGGGGTTAATGGGTATAAAGTTAGATTTTTTCTATATTTTATATTTGGTTCAAAGTCAATGATTGAAAGTTTGGGCTTTTTAAAAATCTTAACAAATTTTATCAGAAAAAACAGCTCACTACTCTTTACAACTTTTTCTGGCCCTAAAAATATCTCTTTCTATATATATAAAATAGGGAATGAGTGGCACATCTCCTAATCAAGAAAATGTATCTATCTATTTTCTCAGTTTTTTCTTTTTTAATACAATATTTAATTATTTAAAGCGAAAAAGTTATGGTTTTAATTATAACTCCATAATAAATAAAGGAATAGAAAAGACAATAGTTTCAAAAGTGAAAGACATCCGTTTTTTCTCTTTCTTCTTTGTTCCAGAGATGCCATATTATTTTCCGTCCATTTTTTTGTATTTACCTACCCATTAAATTCTACATATTTACTTGAAAGACGTTTCACTATTATTTTCTTCCATTTTGTGTATTTACTTGCCCATTAAACTTTCATTTACTCAAAAGAAACGTACATTGCCTTTAAATGGGTTTCATGAAATTGAAAGTTTTCATAACTTTTTTCACTTCCAGTTTTACATATTCTCCTTCCCCTATCCAATAATATTCTTATTTTGTTGGAATTGCTATGAATTATCAGGATATTAATTTACTGAATATTATCAATTGCTAAACATGAGCAAAACAAGTTCAGGCCCAAGAAAAAGCTCTCCTTTGACGATGATGACAAGATGATGAGTGTCAGTACTACAAAGTTTTGGTGAAAATTTTCTCACGAGTTAATATTTTAGTTTTAGGTAGCTTCTTTCTAAGGATTCGTTTGTCGATTATAGAATGTGGATATAGTTCCTAGATCCTTGGACTTTTTTTTATAAATAACTTTCTTCTAAAGCAGCGTAATTACATCTATAATGATGTTGCGTGTTTTTGTTTTCCCAGATTGTTTTGCATGTCTCTGTCCATATGAAAGATTTTTTGCTTCGCGTGAGTATCGAAGTAATTTCTGGTAACTTAGTGTAATTTCGTGAAATGTTTTATAACTTGTTCTGTTTGCGCTGCAATAATTTCATGTCAGAAGAGTTGGGTTAAATTTCATTAGAATTCCTTTAATTTTCGGATCATGACCAGTTGCCAACCTGTTGTGATTGATTCATTCAGCAACATTTATTCTTGGTAAGTTAAAATACAGCAAATTATAGGTGGTTTGGAAAATCCTTACAGCAAAAGCTACGGTAAATAAGGCTCCCCATTTTCTAAAGATCTTTCTCCTAAATGGTAGCCATGTTATGCCTTACATTATCTATAGAAAAATTTATTGCGAAGTCTTTGGGACGTCAGTCTTTAATTAAATAAAAATCGTGTTATACTACCTCACTAAAACTCAAAAGAATAATATTCTGTCATGTTAAAAATCAAGAAGCAAGGTAATTTAACTATAGATTATAAGTTCGTTAAAAATAAGACATTACACAATATCGAGGTGGATTGACACCATTAATTTTGAATTTTCTAAAGAATACCGGAGTATGAAATTTAAAATTGTATATTTCTTAGCTTGGATTTTCAGAGATGGACTTCTTTAGATTAATTCTAGGAAACATAATTTAGAGGTATCTATTGTATGATAATTAGTAGTTGCAAAATTAGATTTATGTAGTTTTATTTCAAAACTTTATATTTTTCTAATGCTCTTTCTGAATCTTTCTTAATAACCCAAATGGTGAATTAACATATAAATTAACTCAAGTATATGTTGCTATGAATACTTTCTTTCTCATATAGAAGAGAAATAATATATAATTATTATTGAATTCTCGATCATTTATATTCAGTAACTCTTAGTTAGTTTATAAAAAATAACCTTAAAATAGTGTAGCATATCGATCAGGATCAAATAAAAGTCCACGTATAATAGAAAATAGGGCCCTACAATTACTACATGATACCTTTCTCTGCTTTCTCTCTCCTCCCTTTCTTTACAATTTGTAGAAACCCTAACAATTTCTTTTACAAAATTTTCTCTGTGCGATCACAATAATTTCTGTTAACCCTTAAAATCGGATGACAATTAAATTTATATGCGGTTTTAAAGATACATGATCTAGTTCGATAGAAAAATGAGAAATCAAATTGAAATTAAAATTAATGATAAAAGATGAATGCAAACCACACAGATTGGGCAGCGTTGGCCTTGTAGGATGATCGCCCTTGGGCCAAGAAATTTTGCAATTGAGTCAGAAATAGAATAATGAGACAATAATAACTAAAGAGATTAGTCTATTGCTATATATCGTGATCAGATCCAAAGTGTCCTTACAAATAATTAGACTCCCTTTATATAGTAGGGGAATCCTACTTTAGGTACAACTCTATATAAGGTAAAAAATCTCCTGATTTGCTAATTAAGCGGTTCCATTGATTCGTGCCGAGATTCACCCCGCGATGCTCGACCCATTACAGGTATTCTGGCTTTCCGTTATTTAGGTTCGACAATCTTCCCTCGAGCATGTTCGGGGTCAGGATCGGTTCCGAATCACGGGCTCAGTGTTCTGGGGGACGGATATTCTGACCTCGTATTCTTCTTCGATGAAACTCGGGGTCTATTTTCAACTCTTCGCGTTCCGAGCCCGATCTGTCGTGCAATAGTCGAGCCCGATTTCGATTGTATACAGATAGTCCCCTTGTTTTCTGGAGAGTAATGATGAGAATCTGGAGACCCAGATTCTCACTATACGAGCCCCAGATTCTCACTATACGAGCTTCCGATTCTTACTCTGATAAGTGAATAGACTCATGAAGTAAGTGATACGAATTCGATTTAGTGACTGATGGTCAAAATCCGTAGGTAATGCAAAAACTTAATCGTATCGATCAGCTTCGAACTGAGATAGATGTGGTTAAAGCTGAGGCCGATGAGTGGAGAGGCAAGATGGATCGTCTGGCCTCGAAAAAAGAGACAACTCGAACACAACTAGTCTCAGCAGAGACCCATCCAAGAGCGGCAAAGGAAAAAGCCGAGATCCAGACTAAAAGGGCCAAGGAGCTTAAAATGGCCAAGTCGGAAGCCGCCGTGATCGAAGCCGAAGCCGATGAAATGGTGGCTCAATACAAGGCTGATGCCGAAGTGGCCCAAGACCAATCAAAAAGTACGGTCGAGCATATGAAGTGGCACTCCCATAGGCAGGCCCTCTAGGAAGTCCATGCTCGAGGTTTTAACTAATCTACGGAGATTGAGGATGCCAAGGTGTCTGAAGCCGAGGCCAAAAAAATTGGCCTATCCTGAAGAGGATGATTCCGAGAGTTCAGTCGGGTCCGAAGAATGAGAGGACCCCGAAAATCCCGATGATGAGGCGGGATCTAGTCTAGATCAAGTCGCTTTTGGTCGATTTTATCCTTTTCTGTGCTTAATTCTGTGTAACAAGGCTGCTCGGCCTTTGTAAAATTTTTGTATCGGGGCTATTCAGTCTTTGAAGAAAGGATTTTTGATATATATATAAGGCTCGCCTTTCACAACTTTCAAAATTTTTTCTTTGCTTTTTTATTTGTATTCGCAAAGATCGATATGCCTTAGCATGAAATAATTAGGTTGTGTTCGAAGGCTCGAACGAACCTTACCTTTAACGTTATTTCGTTCCGAGGCTTCGTGGGGATTCGATGTTACCGAAAACCTTCTTCCCCAAAGTAGTTTAGGTTTATAATTTGCCGAGGGTAGCCTTTAGAACTGGTTAAGAAATTTCAATGCCTTGTTGTTTTTGTTACGGGCTTCAGACGTCTCTGAGCCGTGTTTATGTGGCCATAACCTTTATAGTTCAGGCAATTCCAAATAACCTTTATGCCCTTAGGTTTCGTTAACCCGGAATGGCCTTAGTCCTTTAATTCGGGCAATGCAGAATAAGCTTCGTGCCCTCTAGTGTTGTTAACTCGGAACAGCCTTAGCCTTTTAATTCGGGCGTTGCCAAATAAGCTTCGTGCCCTCGATGCTGTTAACTCAGAATGGCCTTAGACTTTAAAGTTTGGGGGTTGCCTAATAGGTCTTATGTCCTCGAGATCTAATAACTTGGACCGTCTGAGTTTGTTTTTCGGACAGCAGTCCCCGAGTGAGAGAGTGATTATTCGAATTTAGGTTAGGGCGGCCTTGGGCTCATTTCCTTTCGGGGATCGGAAGCAGGGAATTCCTTGAGAAATATAAAGGAAAATTTTTAAAAGACAAGATGTTTGCATGGAAGAGATTTCACTTTATTCTGCCATGTATGTGTACAAGTTTTGTGTCAGGGTTCCATCAGTCTATTTGAGCATGATTTATTTGACTGTTTGGCCCTTACATTGATTCTTGTTGATCTTCAACCCTTCAATCCTAAAGTCTCTTACCAGCCTTCGAATTTAGGTTAGCACGATTTACTTGTTGCCTCATTAAAAACCTTGCCGTAAAACCCATTTGGGACAAAATTGGTCCAAGGGAAAAAGAGTGCAACGCGTGCTTTCAGACCTAACATCCTGTATGGCCCTGTGTTTGATACCTGCAAGCGTTAGTTCGTAATCCAAATAAAAGAAAAAAATAAAGAACAAGGCCGTACCTTAGTAGTAATACTGCTTTAAGTGAGTTATATTCCAGTTGTTCGGTAGTTGTTTACCATCCATCGTTCCGAGCTTGTAGGATTCCTTTCCAGTGATTTTAATGATACAATAAGATCCTTCCAAGTTTGGTCCCAGCTTTCCCTCGTTCGGACTTCGTGTGTTCGGTGTGACCTTTCTTAGTACTAAGTTCCCGACGTTGAAGTATCGAAGGTTGGCCCTTCTATTGTAATATCTCTCGATCCTTTACTTTCGAGCAGCTAACCGAACAAGGGCGGCTTCGCGTCTCTCATCTAACAACTGTAAGTTCATATTCATAAATAGTATTAACTGAGCATTACCTGGTGCCCACTGAAGACGGCCAACGATGTCAACCCTCCACTTCATGACCGACCAGGGTGATAAAATTGAGTGGAGCATCTCCTCGGGTCGTTGGATCATCTAGGCGTGCCTTTTGCATTAGTCACATTTTCGAACAAATTCCTTTGAATCTTTTCCCATATCAACCCAGCAATAACCGGCTCTGATTATTTTTCGAATCAATGACTCGGCGCCTGAATGATTTATGCAGGTACCCACGTGGATTTCCCTCAAAATGTACTCAGTATCACCTAGTCCCAAATATATCGCGAGTGGGAATCCAAATGTTCTTCTGAACAAGATTCCGTCTTCGGACAAGCTAAATCGGGCCGCCTTTGTACGCAGGGCCCTCGACTCTTTTGGATCCGTGGGCAGCTTACCGGAGCTGAGATATTCTATGTATTTGTTCCTCCAATCCCAAGTTAGGTTCATTGAGTTGATCTCAGCATGGCCGTCCTCCACTACTGACCTCGTAAGTTGTACGACTTTTCCCGAGTCAAATTTGTCATCTTCGATCGATGACCCCAAGCTGGCGAGGGTGTCTGCCTCGCTATTTTGATCCCGAGGTATATGTTGTAAGGTCCATTTTTTGAACCGATGTAATGTCACTTGCAGTTTGTCTAAGTACCTTTGCATATGTTCCTCTCTAACCTCGAACGTTCCATTGACTTGATTTACCATAAGAAGGGAGTCGCACTTGGCTTTGATCACTTCCGCTCCCAAGCTTTTGGCTAGTTCTAGGTGTGCAATCATGGCTTCATATTCGGCCTCGTTATTAGTCAATTTCACAGTCTTAATAGATTGTCTAATTATATTACCTGCTGGTGGCTTCAATACGATGCCAAGTCCGGACCCCCTTGCGTTCGCGGCACCGTCTGTGAAGAGGGTCCATATTCCTGAGGAGGTTCCTGAGTCAACTAACAACTCTCTTTCGACCTCGGGTATTAGGGTTGGTGTGAAATAGGCCACGAAATCTGCCAACACCTGAGATTTAATGGCGGTCCGAGGTCGATACTCAATGTTGTACCTACTTATTTATAAGGCCCATTTGGCCAATCGGCCCGAGAGCTCGGTTTTATCCATAACATTCCTCAATGGGTAAGTTGTTACAAAACATATGGGATGATATTGGAAGTACGATTTCAGTTTCCTAGAGGCACTTAACAAAGCGAGCGCCAGTTTTTCTAGATGGGGGTACCTAGTTTCGGCTTCGCCTAAGGTTCTGTTGACATAGTAAATTGGAAATTGCGTACCTTGTTTTTCCCGAACTAGTACTCCGCTTACCGCTATATCCAAGACCGCCAAGTAAAGGTACAGTTGTTCATCCGCCTTCGGTAAATAAAGCAATGGCGGGCTCGACAAATACCTTTTGAGTTCTTCCAAAGCTTGCTGGCATTCCGGGGTCCATGAAAAGTTGTTCTTCTTTTTCAATAGCGCAAAGAACTTGTAGCTTTTGTCGGATGACCTCGAAATAAATCTCCCTAGAGAGGCTATTTTCCCGGTGAGATTTTGCACGACTTTCACATTGTCTACGACCGTGATAGCTTCGATAGCTTTGATCTTTTCAGGGTTGATCTCAATTCCCCGATTTGACACCATGAATCCGAGGAATTTACCCGACCTCACTGCAAATGTGCATTTTCCGGGTTCAGCTTCATGTTGTACTGCTTCAGTATACTAAATGTTTTCTGCAAATATCTTAAATAGTCCTCTGCTCGTAGGGACTTAACTAATATGTTGTCAATATAAACCTCCATTGACCTCCCTAATTGTTTCTCGAACATTCGTTTACTAGGCGTTGGTATGTGGAACTAACATTTTTTAACCCAAATGGCATTACATTATAACAATATGTGCCATATTTAGTGATGAAGGAAGTTTTTTCCTGATCACCTGGGTCCATCCATATTTGGTTGTATCCGGAATATGCGTCGAGAAAACTATGGGTCTCGTGGCCGGCAGTAGTATCGATCATGCAGTCGATGTTGGGCAAGGGAAAAGAGTCTTTAGGACATGCTTTATTCAAATCTTTATAATCTACACACATTCTTAATTTATTCCCTTTCTTAGGGACTACCTCTACGTTAGCCAACCAATCGGGGTATTTGACCTCCCGAATAGACCCTATCTTTAAAAGTTTAGTTACCTCATCCTTGATGAAAGCATGTTTGATATTAGACTGGGGCCTCCTTTTTTGTTTAACCGGATGGAACTTCAGATCCAAGCTCAGCTTGTGAGTGGTTTATCTCTGATGAGATACTTGTCATATCGAGGTGGGACCAAGCGAAACAGTCTTCGTTAGTTGTAAGAAATTGAATAAGTTCCGTCCTAAGCTCAGGGCTCAGTCCCCTGCCCAGGTATACCTTTTGATCGGGCAAGCCTCGCAGCATGACTTGTTCAAGTTCCTCGACCGTCGATTTAGTGGCATCGAAATTATCAGGGGTGATGAAAGATCTGGGAATCCCATAATCATCATCCTCGACATACGCTTGTTTGTTTATATCATCCAAAGATGGTATCTGTGATTGTTGTTTTGTCCTGTCTTCGATAACTTGGTTTGGAACCGTTGGTGCTGGCGTCACTTCTTTGGCCGTGAATATTTCTTTTGCGGCCGGTTGCTCCCCATAGACCGCTTTAACTCCATCGGGCACCATAAATTTCAATGCCTGGTGCAGCGTTGAAGGCATCGCCCTCATGTTGTGGATCCACGGTCTCCCGAACAGAGCATTGTACCTCATGTCCCCTTCGATAACACAGAACTTTGTTTCTTGAATGGTTCCAGCGGTATTTATCGGTAACGTTATCTCAGCCTTGGTGGTCTCATATGCCGTGTTGAATCCGTTAAGAACTCAGACTGTAGGAACGATCTGGTCTAGTAGGCCGAGTTGCTCCACGACCCTTGATCGAATGATGTTGGCCGAGCTACCTGGATCGATTAACACACGTTTAACTCTAATTTTATGTACGAGTACAGATATTACCAGTGCGTCATAATGGGGCTGTACAATCCCTTCCGCGTCCTCGTTGTTGAAAGATAAAGTTCCCTTCGGCGTGTAATCCCGAGTCCGTTTCTCCCTAGTAATGGATATTTTGGTGCGTTTCAACATCGGCACCTGAGGGGTATCGACTTCACCGATGATCATGTTGATGACGTGTTGAGGTTCTTCTTGCCCCGTCCTTTTGTCAGAATTCCTATTCTCAAAATGATTTTTGGCTCGGTCGCTCAGGAATTCTCGAAGATGTCCGTTATTGAGTAGCCGGGCTCCTTCCTCTCTCAGTTGCCGACAATCTTCCGTTCTGTGACCGTGAGTGCCATGATATTTGCATATTTGGTTAGGATCCCTTTGTGTAAGATCATATTGTAGTGGTCGAGACCATTTAGTATCTTTGATGCGACCGATAGTCGATACAATAGTGACAACATCGACATTAAAGTTGTACTCCGATAGCCACAATGCTTTTTTATGCCCAATGGGCTTTTCGAAGCTGCTTTTGGTCATGAGTTCCTGGCTGCTCTGGCCTCGGTCATTTCTCCTTTCATTTCTTAGGGAGTTCCGCCTGGATATTCCAATTTTTCTGTTCCCGTGATATGGCTGATGTCGATCTCTATAGGTTCGCGATCAATATCTTCCTGACTCTGTCAAGAGCTCTAACGGGATAAATGGATCCCGAAGTGGCCCCGAGCTGATCCTCTTCGACTCTGGTTTTCGACTGGTACCGCTTATGTATGTCATCCTACGTAACAGCTGGGTATTCTATTAAGTTCTACTTTAGTTGTTGCGAAGCCATTGAGCTCCGAATATTGAGTCCTTGAGTGAAAGCTTGAACAACCCAATAGTCAGTGACTGGCAGCAGATCCATCCGTTCCATTTGAAACCGGGACACGAACTCTCTGAGCATCTCGTTATCCTTTTGTTTGACTTTGGAAAGGTCC
Organism: Nicotiana obtusifolia; assembly: GCA_002018475.1. Classification (NCBI taxonomy): domain Eukaryota; kingdom Viridiplantae; phylum Streptophyta; class Magnoliopsida; order Solanales; family Solanaceae; genus Nicotiana; species Nicotiana obtusifolia. Next base: position 6,850 of record MCJB01000308.1, on the reverse strand, counting down.
GATTTACTCATTTCGACCTTGATGGCACCCGCGTGCACCTTCACAAAAGAATCTGCAAGCATAGCAAATGAGTCAATAGAATTAGGAGGTAAGTTGTGATACCATATCATGGCTCCCTTTGACAGGGTCTCCCCAAATTTCTTCAACAAAACTGATTCAATCTCATCGTGAGCTAGGTCGTTCCCTTGATAGCACATGTATACGAGGTTACATGCTCGTTCAGGTCGGTCGTTCTGTTATACTTGGGTATTTCTGGCATATGGAATTTCTTGGGGATTGGCTTCGAAGCCGTGCTCGGTGGAAAAGGTTTTTGCACGAACTTCCTGGAATCTAGGCCTTTTAACATCGAGGGTGCCCCTGGGATTTGGTCTACCCTGGAATTGTAGGTTTCCACCTTTTTATCATTTGCCTCGATCTTTTTCTCCCCTGATTCTATCCATTTTGTTAGCTCCTCGAGCATCTTCATAATTCCAGGGTTTGCCCCCGATTCATATTTATTCGACCTTCTTACGATTGATTCATCCCTGCGGGTAATTTTTCAGGAAGGGCCGGGCTCAACCTTGTTCGGGATTTGACTTCGATTTTGTAACTGAGCTATTGCTGTCTATTGAGCCTGTAATATTTCAAAGAACATCCAGAGGCTGATCCAGTCTCCTTCAACGTTTTGGGGGTTTTGAGTTACTGACCGTTCTCTATGAACGCTATTTGAGGGGTCGATAGGCGGATCCACATCAATTGCCACGTGTGAATTAGCGTCAGTCTAGTCAACAATCGGGATCTCATTACCGGGTGCTATGTTGTTATTTTCACCTTGGTGATCGTACTCGTTGCCAACGTGCAGAGGTTCCGATTGAGTGTTTGACATTTCTGTATAGCCTGTAATAAAAGACAATTCAAAGTGCAAGTGTGAAGCAGTGTGTGTGTTATGGAGATTTGTATCAAATAACCACTATTATCCTTAGCCCCACGGTGTGCGCCAAACTGTTTACCATCAAAATCGGATAACAATTGAATTCATACGCGATTTTAAGGATATATGATCTAACTAAAAAATGAGAAATCAAATTAAAATTAAAATTAATGATAAAAGATGATGCAAACCACACAGATTGGGCAGGGTTGGCCTTGTAGGATGATCGCCCTTGGGCCAAGAAACGTTGCAATTAGAGTTGGAAGTATAATAATGACACAATAATAACTGAAGAGATAATTCTATTGCTATTTTTCGTGATCAAATCCAATGTGTCCTTACAAATAATTAGACCCTCCTTTATATAGTAGGGGAATCCCACTTTAGGTACAACTCTATATAAGGTAAAAAATTTCCTGATTTGTTAATTAAGCGGTTCCATTGATTCGTGCGAGATTCACGCCGTGATGCTCGACCCATTACGGGTATTCTGGCTTTTTGTTATTTAGGTTTGACGATATTCCCTCGAGCATATTCGAGGTCAGGATCGGTTTCGAATATCGCGCTTAGTGTTCTCGAGGACGGACATTCCGATCTCGTGTTCTGCTTCGATGAAATTCGGGGTCGATCTTCATCTTTTCGCGTTCTGAGCCCGATCTGTCGTGCAATAGTCGAGGCCGATTTCGACCGTATACAATCTCAATCTAAACTTTTTTTCTCTATTATTTTATTGTTTTATGTATAAAATGTTGCATAGTATATTCTCACAGTTTATCGTATATTATATATTGAATATAGAGTGTATGCTTGATGTATAATCATTATCAATCTGCAAGTAATTAGCATAATATACATTATAAATTGACTACACTCGGAGTATACAATAATTATGTACCAAGTATACATTGAACATCAACTAGTGAACACCTCCATCTCCTTTCTTCATTCGTCCATTAAACAAGAAGCTCCATTCCTCCATAGGCACACTACTTTCATCACCCTGAAGCACAATTCCTCATTAAAGTATCTCCTTTATTACCATATCTCAAAGTTGACAAAACTAATCGTAATTGAAGTCGACATTGGGATCTGGCATGGAGATGAGAGATGATGGAGAATTTATTGAAGATGAAAGTGTGGGGGGAGTGAGTGAGAGTCACAGAGCTACTATGATTTTTGGTTTGAAGAAGATGAATAGAGTTTGTCTTGTTCTTGTCTTGTTAGGTGAGGTAAATGAATCAAAAAGATGGAAAAAGCAGAGAAGATGATGGGGGCGGCTGATTTTGGCGAGAGGGGAGAGGTGAATAGCTAGGTATTAGGGGTTTCTTGTGCAAAAACCAAAAACCTTGAGAAAGAAAGGAGAACGTTGGCATGGTAGAAAGGTGGCTATAAAGTTTAGGTAAAATTAGACATCTGGCTATTAAGGATAGTAAGATAAAGAATGATTCTATTTTGAGTTTATAGTTATTATGGGCTATGTTTACCCTAAAAATCGGATAATAATTGAATTTATACGTGATTTTTAAGGATATGTGACCTAATTGATACAAATGACGAATAATACAATGGAAGTTAAAATTATGTAATAAATGAAAAGAATGCAAACCACCCAAGCTAGACACTATTGATCGTTTGGTTGATCCTTCTTGGGCAAGGATTGATTATAATAGAAATTGGAACAAGATAATGAAGTAAATGATTCAAGAGAACAATTTATAGCTGTCTTTGTCCATGATTGGAAAGTTTCCATGCAAATAATTAAACCCCCTTTATATAGTAGGGGGATCCTACATTTGGTACAACTCCATATAAGGTAAAAAAAACCTCCTGATTTGCTAATTAAGCGGTTCCATTGATTTATGCCAAGATTCCCGCCGCGATGTTTGTCTCATTACGCATATTCTACCTTTCCGTTATTTAGGTTTGGTGATCTTCCCTTGAGCATTTTTAGAGTCGGGATCGATTTCGGATCACAGGCTTGGTGTTCTTGAGGTCGGACATTCTGGCCTCGTGTTCCGCTTCGATGAAACTCGGGGTCAATCTTCAACCCCACGTATTCCGAACCTGACCTGTCGTGCAATAGTCAATCCTGATTTTGACCATATAGAGTCGAGCCCGATTTCGACCATATACAGTTGGGCCCGACTTCGACCGTATACAGATTGTCCCCTCGTTTTTCGGAGAGTAATGATGACAAACGATATAAGCCTCATATTCTCACCATACGGGCTTCTAATTTTTACTCGGATAAGTGACGATAGACTCATGACGTACGCAATACGAAAATTGAAAACGTCCTATCAGAAAATCCCTTTAAAGCATTAAATGTGTGTCAGTTGATGTTCTGCCGCTTTGGGTTACGACCCACCATTTGGAAAGACTATAAATACCCTCATTCACTCTTTGTATTCAAATGTTCGTGCTCTTTTTATAAAAACTTCATCATTCTTATCTTCAAGACCTCCTACCTTTTGGTTTTCCGAAAATATTTCACAAGCTATCTACGGATTATATTTCCTTCGTATCAGCATCTTTTTCTTTCTTCCTCGATTCAATAATAATGGCAAAGACTTCAAAATCCGTTCCTCAAAGACAAACTCCCTCTTCTTCTCAACCTGCTAAGAACGTTTCGCCTGTCGTCATCGAGGAACCTATACCGGAACCCCTTCTAAAGGCGTTTATACCCACGGGGTGCTCAACAGGAGCCGATTTCAAGGTTGAAAAAACTTCCTCAATACCGGGGTGGTGCGAACCGGTCATGAGATACATCTGTTCAATCACCGACATCATTCTCAAGAAAGTCAAGGAAGACTATAACTGGGTCGGCAAGTGTGTGGTGGTTCCTGCGCCTGAAAAAGCAATTACTACGCACGTGGAGGATTTTTAAGTGTTTACACTTATCCTTTCATATTGGGCCCTTTGGACCCGGTCATTACTGCCTTTTGTAAAAGGTACAAGGTGACCTGGGCCAAATTCATCCTTCTTTCTGGAGGATAGTTATCCTTCTCCATTTTTTTATAAGTAAGATCGAGGGGTATTCTTTCACCGTCAATTATCTCATGCGTTTGTATAGTCCCCGACTCTATCGAGGGGGGTTGATAAAACTTGTTCGGCGGGCAAGCAAAGCCCCGTTCTCAAGTATTAATGAGGATCGGGATCGAGGTTGGTTGGGTCGATTTGTTCGAGTGAAAACATCGGATCTAATCCCGGCCGAGGATATGCCATTCCCTGAAAAATGGAATATGAAGTGTAAGTATAACCCTGCTTTTTTAAAAATTTGTTTACCATTTTCCCTTTTGCCCTTCCTCTTATCAATTTTCTATGGTGCAACTATTTCTCAGATGCCGAATGCAGTTCCTCATCTCAAAGAGTGGGTCGAGGGGATCGTATCCCAAAAACAATATTCCGAGCGCGCATGGCGCGAGCTTTCGAAAGGCCGGTGGGAGGCCCGACTTCATGGTGAAATTAATTAAATTCGAGCTCAATTCTTTATGCTATCGATTTCTAACTTGTTTTGCTTCTCTTTCACAGGTTTATAAAGATGTTGAAATGAGACCTCCACCTGTGGGCGATGATGATCCCAGTGAGTCCCCTGTTTCAAAGTAGGAAAAAGAGAAGAAAAGAAAAAAGGCCCCAAGTTCCCCAGACCTCGAGAAGAAGAGACCAAGGAAAAGATTCGCTCGTAAGCCCAAGAGGAGTGCTAGTGATCGAGTATTATCTTCAGACTCGCTACATCGGTTGAGAGATGAGTCCGAGGAGGAAGAAGAGGATTTTGACCTTGTGGCTAGTGTGCCATCATAGTCTGAAGGATAAGGGGCCTCCGAACCAGGGGTTAGTGAAGCAGATCTTTATCAAGTTGGGGAACCCGAGGTGGAGACAAGAACTTAGGCTTACCCAGATATGAGGAGAGCATCGCTGGGAGTATTGGGTCTGATTGAGATGGTTGATTCGCCCTCTTTCTCGGAATCAATGTTCAACGAGGCCCGAATAGCAAAAGAACATTCCCTGGACGGAGATCATAGATCAAAAGAGCCTTTCCGTGGTTTTTTCGATGGTGTTGATTCGACGGCCACTGAAGATGTTTTTGGGCTCGGTAATTTAGAGGATCGAGAAGAGCTTATCCTCCGATACAAGCGGGACTTCCTTTAGTCCAAAATTGGTCGATCAGTTTTCCGCACCAGGAGTTTACCCAGATCGAAAATGCTCCATATCTTATACCATTCTCGAGGATGCCCGGGTTCTTTCCGCCGCCGTCGGGGTGGCCAGTTATCTTCGGTGCTTGGTGACCGAGGAAGATCAGGAAAAAATGAACGAGGTGGATGCGTCCTGCCTGTTCAACGAAGCTCAACAGGCGCTGAATCGGGTAACTTTCGCTAATATTTTTTCAATGTCCTTTGTATGTACTTTTAAAATTTTAAGTAATATTAGATTTTCCTTTATGCTTGCAGGCCTCGGTACTTCACCATGAGGATTTTCTCCGATTTCGGGAAGAGTCAAAACGCCCGAGGCTGACGCTCGGGAGCTCATTAAGAAAATAGACACCTTGAAACTTCTTAATGAACGGCTCGAAGGGGAGGTGAAGAACCTCCGTGCCGAACTGGAGCTTACCCAGAAGGATAATGCTAGCTTGGTCAAGAAAGTAGGGCAAAAACTTGATCGGATTGATCAGCTTCGAACTGAAATAAATGTGGTTAAAGATGAGACCGACGAGTGGAGGAGCAAGATGGATCAACTGGTCTCTGAGAAAGAGACATCTCAGGCACAGTTAGCTTCAGCAGAGGCTCAGCTTAGAGCGGCAAAGGAGAAAGCCAAGGCTCAAACCAAGAGTACCAATGAGCTTTAATCTCGGATCAGTACGGTTATCTCAGATCGAGATAATCTGGCTAAAGAGCTAAAAATGGCCAAGTCGGAAGTTGCCGTGATCAAAGCCAAAGCTGATGAACTGGTCGCTCAATATAAGGCCGATGCCAGAGCTGCTCAAGATTAATCAAGGAATATGGTTGACCATATGAGGTGGCAATCTCGCAGGCTTACTCTTGAGGAAATACACACTCGAGGCTTTGATTTATCGGTGGAGATCGAAGATGCCAAGATAGATGAAGCTGAGGCCAGAAAACTAGCCTTCCAGAGGAGGATGATTTCGAGGATTCAGTCGGGTCTGAATAATGAGAAGACCTCGAAAATCCTAATGTCGAGGCGGGATCCAGTCGAGACCAAGTTGCTCCTGACCGAGTTTTATATCTTTTCGTGTTTAATATTGTGTATCAAGATTGCTCGATTTCTGTAAAAGGGATTTTTGATATATATATATATATATATTGATAATGGGTATAAAAGTACTAAATTAATATAACTTATCCTATATTTTAACTCTTGATTGTTTGGATTTGGATGTTAAATCATATCGATTCATGTTAATATAATGTGTTTTATATGTAGGAACAAGACTATAACAATCGGGGACGAAATCGGGGGAGAAAGCAAGCCAAAACAAGGAGAAAAGAGCACAAAAGAGGGAACCAGGCCACAGGCCAGCGCCCAGCGCTGCCTGTGGCGCTGGAGACAGAATCAAAGGAGAAGGGCACTGCCTCCAGTCCCCTGGATAGCGCCCAGCGCCCCCCAGGGGACTGATTCCGGGAATTGTCTCCTACTTCGTCTAGAAGACCCCTAAACCGACCCAAAACCTTCCCAACTCCTATATAAACATCCCTAAACCCATTTTGAAGGGATACAACACGATTTTGGAGCAAAAGGGAGGCTAGGAACATCAACAACATCATCAAATTCTCAGTTCATCAATCAAAACTAGTATCTCTATTTTAGTTTTCTTCTTTAGTTAATTGTTTTTGTTGAACATGAGTGGCTAATCACCCCTTGTTCTGGGGTTGTGATTAGCCATGAATATTGTGTTTCTAAGTTGACGGATTCGTTTTAAATAGT
>MCJB01000307.1:0-18283 GCA_002018475.1 Nicotiana obtusifolia | reverse complement strand
GGACCGGTTGGGACCGGTTTGGTCCGGTTTTTGGCGTGGTAATGGTACCGGACCGGAAAAAAAATCCGGTCCGTGACCGGACCGGACCAGTAGCCACTCCTACTTCTCGCTGAGCCTAACTCCTTACTTTTAAAAGTGCTTTTTTTAGTCAAAAGTACTTTTAGCCAAAAATCAAAGTGTTTGGCCAAACTTTTAAAAGGAAAAAAAAGTATTTTTGAGGAGAAGTAGAATCAGTTTTTGAGAAGCACAAAAATGTAGTTTCTCTCCAAAAGCACTTTTCTGAGAAGTACTTTTTAGAAAAATACACTCAGAAGTAGTTTTCAAAAGCTTGGTCAATCACTAATTACTGCTCAAAAGTAGATTTCAAATCAATTAGCCAAACACAAATTGATTCTCACCAAAAGTACTTTTTTAAAAAACACTTTTGAAAAAAAGCACTTCTCAAAATAAGTAAATTTTAGAAGCTTGGCCAAACAAGCTATTAATCTCCTTGTACTGTTCATACAATTGAGGAATACAAACCATTGAAAAAATCATACAAGAATTTCCAAATTCTCAGGTCTATTACTTGTATCTAAATCGATCCTGCCAGCCACTGAAATTTCAAAAAAGTTTGGGTGAAGTTTTTGATGATAATGATCTTTCGGGTTTGTCATTTCTGATGGTCGATTCTTTTTGGTCGTTGATTGGTAATGTTATGGTGGAGTGTTAACTGTAAAGAAGCTTTCTAGGTGAAGGGTGGTAAGAGGGACCGCAGGCGCTAGTGGTTAGGCGATATTTAAGATTTGTGGCTAAATGAAAAGAATTCGATGAATTTAGATTATTTGTACGTAAGATTGTTACTTGTGGGTTGTTTTCAAGGTGTTGGTAAAGATTACAGGAATGGGAGAGTAAATATGATGAGGGACGGTGAGGGTGGTGGAGGAAATGATGGAATGTAAAAGAAAAATTAATAATGATGTGTTATAGAAAATCTGATGTGGCACTGATGTGCCATCCATTCAAAGGATTTGGAGAACATGCGAGATGAGAGTGGTGTAAAACACTGACTTTGAACAATTATAAATATCTAGATGAAACTTCGTTGAGTATAAAAACCAGAATGACAAACACAAACAAATATAAGTGTCTATCAGCCTATTCTGTCAATTGAACGTTTTAGATTTTTAAGAATTTTATTTTTCACGTTAGAATATTTATATTAATATACTCTTCTACCAAAGCTTTTAATGAGAGCTAGCAGAGCTGAAGTATCATTAATTTATGTACTCGATGACATTGGCTTGGGAGGAAAATACATCCTACCCATTGTCACACTAAAGGGTAAATAACATAAAGTTCGTGTGCATTTAATATAAGAAAATAATTGTAGTGTTTCCCCATCGAAAATCCTGCTGAATTGGGTGATCACACATATATTCACGTGGGTGTTTGACTTTTTTTTTCGAACAAAAATATTGAATTCTTTATAATAATGAGCAACGATGATATTTAATTTAAACACATGATTTTCTTACATCATGCTGAATTTTAGGACTACTTCATCTAATTAATAAGCTTAAGTTATTAGAAAGGAAACACATTTACTATTAACCTGCAACACACCTACGACTTATAGAAATGTTAAAAGAACTAAAAGTCTAGAAAGTTGTATTGCAAGGATTATTTTGGTTAGAAACAAGAATTTTTTTAAAATTAATCCATCGATCTGGATTTTCTCCTCCCGTGGTAATGGGGGGTTTGGCATTAACCCATACCTTGTTTATTGATGACCAAAGTAAAGTACTAGAGGAGGGGAACATAAAATTAACCTCCCAAATATAAAATAAAACCTATCGTAATATATACCTAGTACAAATAGCATATCCAAAGTTAAACTTGCTCCACAAATCTATTATATGTGTTAGATAACCAAAGGAGCTTGTGACGTATAACTCATTCCCTAACAATTATGTCACAGCAACAAGCCAAAGAGGTATTCAACGAGAAACAAAGAAATTCTTGATCACGTTATGCCTGAGACTAGGAAGCTGCATTCTATCAAGTTTGCAGTGACTAAAGGCTTGCTTTATTAAGATTATAGCCTCATGAAGCTCATGCCTCCATTTTGCAGTATGTCTGTCACATTATTAGCTTCCGTATAACAATGTTTAATAGTAGTATTGTGTTAAAAAATGAGATTTTGTATTTCTCGAATAATGATGTTCATGTGACAAGGGGATTTTAAATTATCATTCAACATATCAACCACTAGTTTGGAATCACATTCTAAGATAATTCTATCATAACCATTAACTTAACACCACTGTAGGCCTAAAAGTGCAGCCCTAGCTTCTGCCAAATCACTGGTTCCACTCCCTAGAATTTTTGAGAAAGCCATAACCATATTACCCGTGCGATCTCTTAAAATGCCCCGAACACCAATCATATTATTACGCTATTTGCTACCATTTGTATTAAGCTCGGCCGAACCAAATAAAGGATTTTCCCATATTACAAGAACACATATAATCTCTGTTGTTAAGGCTATGATTTTGTCACATATACTATGCCATGGAAGATATCCCTCTATAAAAATGTTATGTTTACAAACCACCATCTCAAATGGGAAAGAACCTGGAGTTGAACTCTTTTAAAGAAAATTTTAATACCTCCATACCTTGATCAACATCTAGCCTTCAACAATTCCCAACAAATCATAATGGGGTGATTTTCATGATTACCTGAAGTACCTTGCTATTGGATTTACAACTACTCCAGTTGCTAAGAATATTTAGAACAGTGTTGTCCTCCCATCTGAGTCCCAATGGTGCGCCAAAGTGTAATCACGTATTTTAACCATCTGTCCATTGATAAAAGTATGTTGCATGGTCTCTACTTGTGATATCCTAAAACACTTACCTCTTGACACAATATTCTGTCTAAATCTAGAAATTATATCATTGAAAGGTAATTTACCCTTAATTAATCTCCACATAAAAAAGAACATTTTATAGGGTAAGTATTTGTGCTAAATCCCCTTCAGAATTGGTGTAAACCTCTTGACTGTCGTATAGCTTGCCATGCTGATGAAGTAGTAAATAGACCAAAGGAGGAGGCCATCCAAAAAACGTTATCAGCATAGTTAGGATCTCCCAGCTTAGTAGACTGAATTAACTCTATTAGGTGTACGGGTAGTTGATGAGTTCTTCAAAGTGCACCTATCTACCTATTTAATCCTCATGTCATGGAAATTCATTAAGATGTACTATGTTGGCTAAAGCACCAATTCCTAGCCAATAGTCCCACCATAGGTTAATATCACCAGCATTGCATATCCAAAGAATGTGCTTTTCTGCTTCATCTTTGATGTCCGGAAGATTTTTCCAAGCATGTGAGTTTTTGGGATTCTTTTTGCTTCTTGACAGGGAGAACTTTACTACTGTATTTGACTCTAAGGAATTCTTCCCATAAGGAATTTGAAGTTCTGAATCTCTACCATCTTTTCATAGAGAAGGAATTGCCCACACCTACCAAGCTTTTGAACCCCATGGCCCCTTCCTCCTGTGGGTAACACATATTGTTCCATGAGCTCCAATGGTATCTTTGTTTTCCATCTGATTACCCCAATAAAAGCTCGCTATTATTTTTCAATCTGCTTAAAAATAGTATTCAGAGGCACCATGGCAGCAAGTAAGTGTAAAGGTTGTGATTGAAGAACAAGTTTAATTAAAATAGCCCTGCACTCAATTAATAATAATTTACCTAGCCATCCATTACTTTTCTTCCCAATTTTTGTCACAAAATTATTAAAATAAGAGATTCCTTTTCTTCCCACATATAATGGACATCCCATATGAGTGATAAAAAAGTTAGTATGTGATCATGCAAACTCTATTCCTAAAAAGGATAAGTGATCGTTATAAATATAATCTGATCTAAGAGTCCGGAGTCGAATCCCACGAAGAACTACGATTTAGCTACAACTGTTCACTACCACTAAAAGACAAGTTCGAACAATTCCTAAGTTATAGATATTAAGATTCGTATATCTAACTAATTAACTAATAAATTAAAGTATTGAATTAACAACTACAAATGCTAATGGTTGGGGACAAGATTAAAGAGGTCTAGAGTTATGATTTCTCCAATTGTCGGAATCCTTCCCGCTACGTCTTCTATAATTTTGTCTAAGTATTCCCTACCGATCGTGAGTATTTCGGATGTTGTAATTCTCTTCCGAGCAACTACCATAATTTACTAGACGTATTCTTCCGAGCTACGCTAGTTGGCACTAGTTCATTGCTCACTAAGATCACACTAATGTTTCATTATTCCTAATACCACCTTTAAGCCTTCCGTATTGATTCCTCATATACGTTAGGAGTGATGTTGTTCTATAACTACCTAAATGTGTATCCTTTTCGAAGCAACACACACTAATATAGGCACAGTCAATTGATGGCCATTCAATCAACAACAATAAACACATAGTTGAACAAGTAAAAAAATCCAACGGCTCAATTATATAAAAACATAACAACCAAGTTATCCTACAAAAGGTTCCATCAAAACTCTAGATAAAAAATTAGCTATTCATAATTGTATGCAAAAATACAACACTAGAATTCTTAACAATGAAAAAATAGGAAGAAAGAGAAAAAATGTGAAGTTGAATCCTTCTCCTTGCTCCAAGCGTGTTCTTGCCTCCCGAAAGTCTTCTCTCGCTTCAAAAAGCAACTCTCATATTTATATGGTTTAGGGTTGAGTTGGGGCGAATTTGGCTCCTCATAATTCAGAGTGGAGAAGCTGATTTTTTCTGCTCCGGTCCCAGTCTGGCAAAGCGAACCTCATTTCGTTTTCCAAGATTTTTTCTCTTCAACTTTTCTTTTGCCAATTTTTCTCTTATTTGAGCCTTTTCGCACAAGTTCGTTCCTACACATAAGAAACACGTAATAAGAATATTTTCACTTCAAAAATAGTGTGCACTCCCGCAACTCACACAAGAAATATTTTACAAGCACACTCAAAACATACATTTTTCACCCTTTATCACCACCCTACGCTTAAACTCTTGCTCGTCCTCGAGCAACTTAAAATTAAGCGCACAGGCAAGAAACACGTTTTAAAACATACTCCAGTATCACATCAAGAACAATGGTTTATATCAACACTTAGAACCAAGCGTATGCACTCTTCATACCTTTCCTCAAGTTTTAAACTCATGCCAAGATTATTTAAAATATTCATGTGACTCTTTCTAACATCCTTACCTCAAAACTTGACTCCAATGCAATCCGTATTATGACTAGCTCCTTGTGCCAACTCAAAAATCATGGTCTCTACCAATCTTTTGCAAATCATGTGCCCTCACCAACAAACCACAGAGAGAAAGTAGTTCAGACACTCATAAAATAAGTTCAAGTATATTTTAAGGACTCTTAAATAAAAAGAGTTCGCTCACTCTCTTAAAGAAAACTCTTATGCCACCAAAACTCGTATCATGGCTTGCCCTAGTGTAAGTCTTTACTAATTTAAGCTTACAAAGTCTAGGATCAAGTGGGACTTTATAGGTTGTAATCTAAGCTAAAAGACAGGTAGGATATATTTGAGAAAGTAGTGACTAATCCTCCTAAACATTTTAATACGCTACACTTCACTTCTAAGCACCTTCTTGTCATGACCACTTCAATGGCTTGCCATTGAGCCATACACATTTAGGCCCTTGTTCATTAAGCATATCAACATATAGATACACACTAGCCCAAACAAAGATATGGGAGGTGTTATTCATTTTTTTTTTCATTTGTGTTTTCATTTTCTTCCTCTTTTTTTTTTATTGTTTTTTTATTTTACACACTCTAGTTAATTTGGTATTTCTTGCTAGTATTTTCTTTGGTTTATACACAAGTGCACTTTGTCGGCCTTTCTATGGTTCCACTCAAAAACTACCCAATCTCTTTCTTTACTCTTCTATCTACTTAAGTGCTTTCGGAGGTAAAGGTTTAACAAGATTTTCTTAAGAACAAAGGGGTTCGACTTGTAATGTGGTTGTCAAAAAAAAAGTCTACAGGCTCAAAAGGGGTTAGTACAGATAATATTAGCACTGGTAGGCAAATAGGCTAGATAATCAATCAAGGAAAGCCCATATCACTTCTCAATCTTACAAGACTTAATTGTTTTTCTTTGGCTCACACACGGGGCAAGTTCTAGACTGGTAAAGATGGTATAAAGTACACTAAAATATTAAGACGACTCAGACCTGACTCTCGAGTTAAAGCAAATAGTCATCATAAATTACAACACACAAAATTAATCACAAGAGTCTAAAGATGAGCCTTGGTGTCAAAAGAAAGCCATACAAATAGTCAAGGCATGTAATTACAAAGATCATGAAGAAAGTACTTAGTTCAAATGCTCAGACTTATGCCCCGATATAAAATATGTCAAAAACATAAATTACTCAACCTTCTTCCCATTCCATTATCATTTCAACCAGAAAAAATAAAAGAGAAACAACAAAATCTTTTTGTACTTTTTTTTAGACTTTAGTCCCTCAATAAAAAAGTCAAGGAAGCCCATCGTTGTAAAAGTCTAAAACTTTTTGAAAATTCTACCTTAAAGAATTACTACCAGGTTCAAAGAGTATCTCTTGAAAAAGAATCGTGGACATAAAAAACCAAGGGGAATTATTTCTACCTAATTATTATTTTTTATTTATTTTTTTCAATACACATAAAATAACACAACTAAAATAGCATATGAATCAGCCAAACAATCTCTTCACCCCACACTTTAAATTGTGTATTGTTCCCAGTGCACATCCATAAATATAAGAGGGTAAAAGAAATAACCTGGTAGGTCAAAGGCCAAAGCCTTAACAGCTCATAGGGTACTCAGACTTCTCCTAGATTTGATTTGTTGTGTGGGCACCCCACGCTTAGTTCTAACTATCTCACTTGTTTTTGCTTCCTTCCTATGGCTTTGCTTCTCATGTTCCTAGAAAATAAAAAATGACACTACAAAAATAATAATAATTAAAAAAAAAGACTTAAAAATAAAAAAAATCCAGTAAAGCTGGGTTGCCTTCCAACAAGCGCTTGATTTAATATCGTGGCACGATACGAATCACTTTTTGTCTCCACCTCGAGCTTATGAATTGAATTTTAAGTTTTGATTTAAGTTTTCGATTATGCTCCAACGGTGGTGGAACAAATCTAACTGCCCCAAGAAAATAATATAGTATTTTGCACTTCTTAGTCTTTGCATGAGGTATGTAATCCTGACTTTCTGACTAGAAGAATTCCATAATGTTAGCACCTTGTTCATAATTTCTTGACTTCTCAATTGGCTCGGATGACTCTAATTCCACATTATCATCCAAATACAATATGAAAAATTGCTTGGAGTGAGAATCAATGCGCTCAAATACATGAACTTTAGGAATGTCAACATCCTCAACATCAATAACACTAGAGTCAACTAAATATGTATCCTCAATGTCCTTGGTTGGCTCTAGTATCACTTCTACAACATTGGCATCCTGAAATTCTAGTTGTAACTCTAACCTCCTCCATTAGCACCTCAATTTCTGCATCTAATTCACTTTCCTTTTGGCTACTATCCACAATATTAGCTTGTTGAATATTAAATACGTCAAGTAATTGAGTCACTTGAGCCTCCAAGTTGCCAATAGTTACCTCTTGCCTATGTATGTGCAGTTATTTCTCATTATTTTATTCCATGAGGTACTTTAACATGTCCTTTATCGCATTTAGTTTAGCTTTCCCTGGTTCTTTGTTGCAGTTAAATTCATAAGAAAAAGTAGAACCATCATAATAAAGGGTTGGGGGAGGATAAGAAGTATAAGAACAACTATAAAAGTGACCATCTTGACCACCACACACATCACATAAATTCCACACATAGGATTGAGTTGGTGCACATAACTCGCTCGCAGGAGCATTTTGATAACTTTGCCACAGATGATTTTCTCCACAATAAGCACAAGGAAGATCAACAATAGAATTACCAACATCGAAACTTACATAGATCCAAGATGCCATGTTTCTCAATCAACAAGTAAAACTAAAAAAAATATCGAATACTAGAAAATAAAATAAATGTTCAAACTTGAAACCTAGCAATATGTATACCTACAGCTACACCGTTAGCTCCCCGGAAACGACGCCAAAATTTAATCACGCCCAACTCAAGTCCTAGAAAGGATAAGCGGTCGCTGCAAATATAATCCGGTCTAAGAGTCTGGAGTTGAATTCCATGAAGAACTAAGGTTTAGCTACAACTGTTCACTATCACTAAGAAGACAAGCTCGAACAATTCCTAAGTTATAAATATTAAGATTCTTATTTTTAACTAATTAACTAAGAAATTAAAGTAGTGAATTAACAACTAGAGATGCTAAGGGTTGGAGACAAGACTAAGGAGGTCTAGAGTTATGATTTTCTCAATTTTCGGAATTCTTCCCACTACGGCTTCTATAATTTTGCTTAAGTATTCTCTATCGATCACGAGTACGTCGGGTGTCCTAATTCTCTTCCGAGCAACTACCAAAATTTACTAGATGTATTCTTCCGAACTACGCTAGCTGGCTCTAGTTCACCGCTCACTAAGATCACATCAAGGTTTCGTTATTCCTAACCCCACCTTTAAACCCAGCGTATTGATTTCTCATATACGTTTGAAGTGATGTTGTTCAACAACTACCTATGTGTACTTTTTTTCAAGCAATACATACTAAATAGGTACAATCAATTGATGGTCATTCAATCAACATCAATACACACCTAGTTGAACAAGTAGAAAAATCAAACGGCTCAATTATATAAAAATATAACAAGTAGTTATCCTACAAAAGGTTCCATCAAAACCCTAGATAACAAATTAATTATTCATAATAGTATGCAAAAATATAATACTTGAATTCGTAACAATGGAAAAATAGGAAGAAAGAGGAAAAAAACATAAAGTTTAATCCTTCTCCTTGCTCCAAGTGTGTTCTTGCCTCCCCGAAATTTTCTCTCTCTTTAAAAAGTGGCTAACTCTCATACTTATAGGGTTTAGGGTTGAGTTGGGGCGAATTTGGATTCTCCTAATTCAGATTGGAGAAGCTGAATTTTTTCTGCTCCGGTCCCGGTCTGGCGAAGCGAACCTCGCTTCGTTGTCCAAGATTTTTCTTTCCAGCTTTTCTTTTGCCAATTTTTGTCTTATTTGATCCTTTTCCATGCAAGTTCGTTCCCACACATAAGAAACACGTAATACACATATTTTCACTTCAAAAGTGATGTGAACTACCACAACTCACACAAGAAATATTACACAAACACACTCAAAACATGTAAATTTCACCCTTTATTAGTATGCTTGAAGCCAATAATCTCTTTAATCTCATTAATACGACTTGATTTAGCATTGGGCGATATTAAAAAGCAGCTTTTGCTAGAATTAATGGATTGCTCTGAACATTTCTCATAATTCTTCAGTTGTTGCATGATCAAGTCTAAAGAGTTCTTGGATCTAGAGATGAAAATCATTACATCATCAGCATGTGCTAGATGTGTACTTTGTGGTCCTGCTCTGTGCATAGAAAAACCTTCAAACAGATCATTGGATAGAAGTTGGTTAAGCATCCTAGATAAAATCTTAGCTCCAATAATAACTAAAGTCGGCGACAATGGATCCCCTTGTTTAGGACCCCTGGATGAGTGAAAGAAACCATTTCTGTTACCATTTACTAGAATGGAATACCAATTGTTGGATAAAGATCTCCAAATCATATCAATCCAATTTTCGGAAAAATCAAACTTCCTCAATGCAGGTAAAATGAAGTCCCAATTAACGTTGTCATATACTTTGGCCATATCCAATTATATTACCAAATTACCACCATTATTAGCTTCATTAATATCATGGACTACTTCTTGAGCAAGAAGAATATTTTCAGTGATAAATCTGCCAGAAAAAAATCCACTTTGGTTTTTCGATTTGAGTTTAGGAAAGATTAGTGCCAATCTATTTCCCATTATCTTAGAGATGATTTTGGTGGAAAAATTACTAAGACTAATGGGTCTAAGGTCAAAGAAGGTTTCAGGATACACTACCTTAGGTAAAAGAACCAAACAAGAACTTGTATAGTATCTGGTCAAACTATTTCCATTGAAAAAGGTCTGAATTAATTCAACAAAATCTTGCCTTTAATAATATCCCAGCACCCATGATAAAAACCACCACAAAATCCATCTAGACCTGAGGCACTATTCTTTTCCATGCTAAAAACTACAGCTTTTTTTTTCTGCTCTTCAGGTATTGCACATAGTGTATCATTATCTTCCAAATTGATGCAAGATCAATAATATCCATAAATTGCAATTGAGGTGATTGACTATCCTTCCAAAAAAGGGCTTCAAAAATTTCAATAGCACCATTTGCAATCTCGTTATCTCCCTGAAGCCACTATCAAGTATTAATACTTAATAACAAAAGATAAATTTTATTAATTATCATTTTTAGCTATTGTTCAATTGTTACCAGTTAGTATTACATGAATTCATGACTATTATCGTATAGTAAATTCAGTGTAAGATTGAACACATAAAATTTAAATCTTAAATCTGCCTCTGATTAATTAAAGTACCCAACCAAAAGGTAAATGGCCATTTTGAACTCGAGGGTGCAACAAGAAATCCATGGTATAATGCGGTCATAGTGTTCAGAATATACTCCTTGAGGTTTTAATATTGAATCTGGTCTCCACTGTTATCAAAGTGAAGGCTTGCATAAGATTGTGCATGTCCTGACAATAAAAGTAGTGGTGTTCAAATCGAACCGGAAAAATTTATCAAATCGAAAAGTCAAACCGGACCGATTTTAAAACCAGATTAGGTTTGGTTTAGTTTGGTTTGGTATTGAGTAAATAAACGCGAACCACACCGACATATAAATATATAATTTTTATTTATACTTTTAAGATTTTATATAGAATTTTCTTTAAGCAATGTCTACAAAGGATCCTCTCATAGGATATTATCAAGTGCTATTGAAAAGTGTCAATTTATTTTCTCTTTCTTATCATATGTCAAGATCTGTTAAATTCTTATATTTTTTTTGAAATTTAAATGGTATTTCAATAATTTAAAATTAAATAAATATATCATTATTTAGGTTTCATATTAATATTTATATTTAAATATTAAATTCGACTAACCTTGAAACTGTACATCAACGGAAAATTATTGTTTTAGATGACTAAAAAAAATAACTATCATGTGTTACAAAAAAAAAAATCTCCCATAAATTTTTTTTAATAGATCATCTTTTTGTCAGTTTTTCAATTTTTACTACACATATAGTCACTTATCAAAACTTTATTTATAACTTTAACAAAGTAATATTGAAATAACATTCATATAACAAAAAAAAAAAAATCGAAAAAATCGAAAAGATCAAATCAATCCAAACTTATATAGTTGGATTAGTTTGATTTTGATAAAAACCAAACCAACCGATCTATGTGCTCCCCCAAATAAAAGTGTGGTATACAAGATATTGGACGAGACAATTTCTTTATAAAAGATCTACTCCCTCCGGTAAAAAAAAAAAAAAGGGCAGTGAGTTTGGATGAAAATAGTTAAGTTATCTAAATCTTTGCGTGAACTTTGACATGATTCTTTAAAATTTTAAAAGAAAATTGGCTTAAAATATGCTTGAGAAAACTCTTGGTCAAAAGGCTTTTTTGACTCTTTTTGTTAAATTTTGAGACTTATTTTTCATAAAGAAAGAGGAAAAAAGAAAAAGTTAACACATGTTTATTTAACCCCACGATGCCAATTCAAATTGGACTTTTTTTTTTTTTTAACAAAGAAATAGGAAAAAAGTGAAAAAAAAAAAAAACTACCCGTTTATTCAACTCACGACTGATGTCTTGTCTAATGTGGGCTTGAGAACTGATTCTTATCCATGTTCTCCTTTTCAAAATAATTATTTATGCGGTTTCAACTTCCTTTTCTAATCCTTATTTAATCTCCTGTTCCCATCGATTATCAAAGCAACGTGCTTATGGATAATTAGCTGTCGCTTATGAATTAATTGGATACGAAGTCGTCGATCATCAAAAGAGACAAGTTATCATTTTTTATTCTATATTCTGTAAGTATCTACACTGTTTCAGTATCCTTAAAATAAAGTCAATTTTTCTTTTCACTAATTCAGAAACCCCCAGTCGAAAGTGTGAGCTTAAGTACAATATATGTATGTATATATATTTGCCAGAATATTCCTGCATGTAGCATAAGGTAACATAAGGTAGAGAGATATTGTGGTCACTTGTTACAAAAGTGCGATTCCGTTTCTTGCATTCAACCACAATTGTGACCATGTTCAATCTTGATCAAAATGCATTTACCTAGCTAGCCACATGAGTTATATTATTTGGCTTCTCTATAAATAGGTTATTTTTCCAATCCACAGAGATCATCATTTCCTATCAACTAGGAATGGAAGATTAATAAAACAAAGTGAGGTTTCCCCTAGAGTTCTCCTGATCATTTCATTGGGACTTCAAAAATGCCCTAACTTGGAAGGGTATTAATTCCTACTTATGCGCGGGGAACTTTGAAAGCCACTTGACATCAATATAAGTTTATTGTCTTGATATATTTTTCAAGAGTTTAACAAAAAGCTGCATATAAGAGTTTGCAATTTGAAGAGAGCTTAGTCTATGATACTCACGTCACTGTATTTCTCAAGAATATTACTGTCATTTTCTCTAATGATATATCTAGTTAAGCTGATTTTTCTTTTTCTTTTTGACCAACTATTTTAGCTAGGACTTCTATGCATGAAGAAAACTAAAAACTATTACTTTTATTAAAAAATTGATCAACATTTTATGAAAGCAAATGTCATATTCTTGTGATAACGTTAACGTCTTCTCAAATTTTACTCTCTCTAGCTAGGACATGTCCTTCATACAATGGCACAACAACCGCCTCTCACCGTAGTTCTCCTCAAAAGCTGTAATTCAAATTCTATGTTTGAACCATTTTTTTATGCGTGTTTTACAAGATACTTTAAAAAAGATAGGCTAGGTGCTAAGCACGCAAAGCATTAATAAGAAGAGGTTCCAAATTTGACATTATTATCATGTTTCGCTTTCAACTACGCAATACGATTTTGTTTTGCTTGAATCCGACATTAATTATATATATTGCTCCTTCTAACATTGATACATCAAATGTTGATCACAAAGTCCACTTACATTTCTTATTCAGTTGTGTTCAGTTTGGAATAATTTTAGAGGTAGAGACGGTCATTTTTCCTTGGTATTTTCTAAGGTTTGAATTGCTCATATTCTATGAAAGATGCTTGCTTATAAATCCCATCATATTAGAGTATTAGAGTTGACACTTTCAATTCGCACTTTGGCAAAAACCTTGCCAATGGTAATGATTATATGTTTTTATATGCACTCACAATGTAATTTTCTTTTTAACATCATCAGTATTGTTTAAGCTATTATAGCGTATTAGATACTAACTTTTATAAAATTACTAGTTAATTCTTATCACATATATTTACATGTAATTATCTTATAAATAACATGAATGTATAAATATTCTATTGTATTATCATTACATTTATCTTATACAACCACACAATACAACTGTTAAATAAATAGTTTCTATATTGCACCATCAGCCTCCGATGTGCATCAACTACCAATAACAATCACACAATACAACTATTAAAAAAATAGTTTCTACAGTATCATACAAGTTAAATTTTATATATTTATATATTTTTTATATAATATGTAGTTTTAATAATTTATAAGATTGTACATAATATTTTTTTTAAAGTTAAATCATCCATCTATATTGCAAACATTTATATGTTGAAAAAAATAATTGTGTTAATTATTCAGTGTTCATATTTAGAGACAATAACTTAATAATTAAATTTGTATTTAGATTCAAACTATCTTAATCTCACTATTAAAAATATGAAAAATTGTCAAAACTATGCCAATTTCTGCTAAATGGTTTATAGATATACTCTGCTCATCTATCTTCCAACAATATACATGACGTTAATTCTGTTAATAAAAATTTCTCTCACGTCTAACGGAAGAAATGGTAGGCTTCAATTTAATGACGTTAATTTTTTTTTTTTTACCAAGCCACATGGCAATCTCAGGCTGAAACCAAGCTTGAATATAATACCCGCCCTATTTATTTGACCCGCCTCAATATTTTCGTTCTTGTTCTTTGCTCTTTTTTTTTTTTTTTTTTTTTTTTTTTTTTTTTTTTTTTTTTTTCTCTCTCTTTCTTTCTTATCACTCCACACATCCACTCCCATCCACCTAAACCTAAAAAAACTCATCTTCCGAGCCTCTCTTCCTCCATCACAATCACTGCCAACTACGGATGCTTATCGGGTAGATCAAGCGGATATTTACGCTTAACGATTTGACATACCGGTTATTGATTTATAAATATAGCAATTTGCTAGCCATCCAATTAGACATCGGGTGAATTGGTATCAAATTAGAGATTATCGGGTGGTTACCAGGCAGTTTATCGGCTAAATCAAATAGTCAATAAAAAAGAAGTAGAGCACTAGAGAATTTGTCTTACTTCAAACTTTTAACCGCGGTAGATTTCAACAAATTCAGCTAGAAATTCATTTTCTTAAAATCACTCTTAAGGACGCTGCCAAGTGCCAATGATGAAGCTGATGGTGATCTTTTGCTAGGTCATCAACCTAGGTCGTGGACTTCATGATAACCCATAAAACATGACTAGCTGAGCAAATATTTAAATATTCACAGGAAGAAATTTTTTTCAGCTTTAATGTTCTATGCCAAACAACTGCTCTTTATAACTTATAGTAAGAAACATTTAACTCCGACATTTTACCTACCAAAATATGTTAAATGTCTGTAACTGGTCCATGGTCGACTACAAAATAGGGTTGACTTTGAGATAGAACTAGGAATACAGTCCAGCATTAATCACTATGATGAATTTACAAAAGTTTATGTTACAGGGACTTTTCATTTGTCTACAGAGACGGCTGACGAGATTGGAAGAAATTTTAATTAGGGGTTTAGGTGATACAGAAGAGATAGAGATGATTGCTGCAAGCTGCTTCTGCTAGTGTTAAATTGAGAATTTAGGGATTTAGGGTTTCTAATAGTACGTTATATACATAGAAGTGTAAATATAAAAATTCATAACGGGTTAATGGTTTATCCGGTAAGAAAATTAAAATATCCGGCCCCAAATCGTTAAGCTGTTAATTATTAAATTTCAATCCGTTCACCAACTTTTACCCCCATAACCCAATACCAATAAGGCAATAAGCTATTTTTGCAATTCGGTTAATGGTTACAGTTTAGTTTTGAACAGCCCTATTGTCCGTGTTACAACCGACCAATCGTCGCGACCATCGAAAATCTGGCATACCCCACCTTTTCGCCTCTCTTTCTGTAATGACCCGATAGGTCGTTTTGAGTACTACCTCCCTTTTTCTGTGTTTCGAGATTTCTGAGTTGCCCAAATTCAACATCTGCATACCGCACAAATTCAAGTGCGGTCCTCAGATTTCAAATGCTACTTACAGAGCAAATTTGTTCTAGTTAGGTTTTTCAATTTCTCGCACAATTAGACCTGGCAACCTTGTAAAAACATCAAATTATACTAACTCAGTCCCCATAGAGCATGTATCAAGTTATCCAATTCAGATCTACCCCACATATACATACAATGGAACTCTAATAACAGATGGCCTAAAAAGAACAAAAGATCTACAAATTAAACTAACTAAAAAGATTTTTTTTTTCTTTTTATTTATTTATTTATTTATTTATTTTTAACAAATTACCTCACTGCATTATACCACCGTACAATATTATCCCACCTCCAGAATGAGCATGATAACACGCTAATACTACTGGATAGTGTTCTAACAGTGTACAGATTCTAATGCAGTTTGGCTGATTTTCATAAATATAATAATAGAAAGTACAATGATGGAGGGGGGCATCGACCTGACCTCCATATAGGGAAGGCGTACATCCTTGATCACCCATATTTGGTGACCAACTGTACCTAGATAGCTAAGGTGAGTTAGACTTATAGTGATGTAGTGGCTGTCGATCTTATAAGATGGATCAACAGTCATATTTACAAAAATAGTGAGTGTTGAATCTAGATCAACTGTACAAAATTTAGATGTTCCTAATTCTATTAAAGGAATGATTTGAAGTAGAGTCCATCTTATACAATTGATTATACTTCTAACAAAATGGAAAATTCTTCCAAAAAGTGTGCTATATGACAAAGGATAGTATTCTTCAATTTTGCTTTGACTTGTTCTATCTTCCAGTCTTGGGTGATTTTGTTTCCACAATTTGGTGCTTCTGAGGTGCCAGTTGTTATCTGTTAAAGTAGCTTTGTTGTTGCCACTGCTGATATCGCTTTTGCTGCTATAATTCTTGTTGATGTTCCAGTTATTCCAGATGGTATTGATGCTAGCATTGACCACTAGTGAATGCTGATATTCTCGTCTTTTCTTTGATTTTTTCTGCTGCAAATCTGCAGAATCAATAGAGTTGAATGAAAGACAGGAAAAATGGAGCAGTTGATATTTTAGCCTCTTTGTGTTGCTCCAGTTGAGGTTTGTTCTGGGAATGCTGCTTTGTGCGTGTGCTATATTGTCCAAAGAGGTCTGATCTTGGCTACTGGCACTACTGCAAATGGAAGCTTGCACTAGTGAAATTTGCATCCACTGTTCTCCACTTTTAGAGTTGCTGCAGCTTGGTGTTACTGGTTTGCAGTACTTTTGCACACTTAAGAGAATTATGGGAGTAAGGAAGCAAATAAGCTGTTGCAAGTGCGAGACCTGCAGTATTTTTGCTTTATTGGGATCTGAGTTTCTCACAGATACTTGCGACAATTTAAGCATTATCAGTGTCATGATTGTTAGAGATCAAATGTGATGGCCACCTGATTTGCTTAGATTTCCTATGTCGAAAGGCTGGAAAGCCTTGAAAATGAAGACTTAGCTGTCCCCTTTATTGTACCGATAAATCATTTTGGTCATTGTAGTGAGAGATGGTGTTCAGTTCATGACTCAATTTGGCAAGTGTGTCAACTGGACAGTTCGCCTCCCTCAAAATATGTGTGCATTTGAAGTCCTGGCAGTGTCGAATCAGTTTGACTATATCAGCTATAATCATACTGATAGTCCACGGTGGGTTTGAATTATCAGTTAGCCACTGTACCAACAATTGTGAATCACTTTCCAGGTGGATTTTTGTATGCCCATTTCCAATGCACCAGTGCTTACCAATATAAGCTGCCTCTGCTTCTGCTTGATTATTGGTAGCTTCTCCTAGTGGGCTTGCAATTGCATGGACTAGGTGTCCATGATGGTCCCTCACTATGATTCCTGCCTCTGCTTTCCCCGGATTTCCTAATGCACTACCATCAATGTTGATTTTCACATAGCCTTGTGATGGCCTTTGCCAGATCACTTGCTGGGCGGTGAGCTGGTGTTTTAGCTTTTCAATGACAGAGTATGTATCTATCCAGTTTGGTGGCCAGTTTATGTTGGGGATGATGTTCTAAGTAGAGGAAGAGAGCAGTTGTGATAGAATACAGTGTTCTAGCCACAGAGGACGTTTTCCTTCCATACTTAGCTGAACATCTATTCTTCCACAGGTTCCAACATATGATGATTGGTAAGGTATCTATGACTAGGCTATGCACCTCATTTTCCTTTTTCAGGAGCCACCATTTCATTAAGTGCGTTTTCAGTGATTGCCTATGGTCAAGGATACCTACTGGCCCGTTGAAGTATTTCCAAATAATTTTAGCAAAGTGTCCACTGTGAAAAATATGCTCCACTATTTCCACACCAGGTCAGATGCAACAAGCACATTTTGCGACAGTGGGGGGTCCAAATTTGGCCGTCCTATCATCAGTGGGAAGCTTGTTTCTCAAAGCTCTCCACAAGCAGAACGACCATTTGAAAGGGATCTTTTTGTGCCATGTCATCTTGTTTGAAAAGAGGATCTGGTTTCTATCCCTTAGCACTGACCATGCTGATGAGCAAGAGAACTCACCAGAAGTGGATGGTTGCCAAATTGGTTTGTCTTTGAGGCAAGGATTATAATGTATCTTGGTTCGAAGGATGATGGGAATCATGGCCACAGGTGCCATTTGATTGAGTTTTTGAATGTCCCATTGTCCGTCACTCCAAAAATTTGAGACCCTGATAT
>MCJB01000306.1:1818-19333 GCA_002018475.1 Nicotiana obtusifolia | reverse complement strand
AAGCCTTCACGTTCGCAAGCCTACCCTTGCGTTCATGTAGAACAACCATACCCAGCCCCATATTTCCCCATCCCCTTCGCAATCCCGATAGTGGCTTCGCGATCGCGTAGCACTGGTACACCAGCAAACTCAAAAGGCTAAAAGTGGTCTGAAATCAATCTGATACTAACCTGAGCCCCCCGGACTCTAAGCCGAACATGCAAACAAGTGTAATAACGTCATGAAAACTTGGTCGCTACCTCAAATCATCAAACCAACATAAAAAATCACGAATCGATCATCAAAACATAAGGTTTTTCAAAGTTTAAAATCATTTTTTCAACTTTCCACATAACGCACCCAAACACCCTCGGGTCTCCCGGGACCTCAATCAAACATGTGTACAAGTCCAAAAATAAACATGCGAACCTACCGGAATCGTCCAAAAATCGATCCGATGTCGTTTACCAACAATATTAACCAAGGTCAACTCTAGCCTCATATTTAGTCAAAAATCACATTTTGTTCTAAATTTCACATAAAAGCTTCCTGAAAAGTGACATGGATCATGCATGCAAATCAATTAACTTCAAATGAAGCTATGAGAGATCTTGGAACATGAAAATCAAGGCTAGTACTCAAAACGACCTATCGGATCGTCACATTCTCCACCTCTAAAAGAAACATTCGTCCTCGAACAGACATAGAAAATACATTGACTGGTAAAAAGGTGAGGGTATCTACTCTACATATATCAGACTTGGACTCCCACGTAGCCTCCTCGATCGGCTCAGCTCTCCATTGCACTTTTACTAAAGGAAAATCTTGGACCTCACTTTATCAACCTGCCCGCCTAGAATAGCCATCGGCTTTTCCTCAAAGGCCAGGTTCTCATCATGTTGCACCGTGTTGAAGTCCAAACCGTGTGACCTATCTTCATGGTACTTCTGAAGCATGGAAATGTGAAATATTGGATGTACCACTGTTAGGCTAGGAGGCAATGCAAGCCTGTAACAAACTTCCCCAACTCTCTTCAAGCTTCCACCTTTATGCTCAATAACTCATCACGTCAGATCCCATATCACAATCAACCCAAACCCCATCAGTTTCTCACAACATACATGTACACCATCAAGAGATAAACATGAAAGGGCGACGCTAGGGAGATGGATACATATCCACACACAGCATAGTCGGAGCCTCGTGTCATAATAACATCACATTAGAGTAATTGCACAGCAAGGACCTCGTGCCAAAGTAATAACAATATTAAAATTATCGCACGATAAAGACGTCATGTCAAATCAATAACAATATCACGATCATCGAACGGCAAAGACCTCGTGCAAAATCAATAACAACATCATAATGTCCGCATGATAGAAACCCCGTGCCATAACCTTAGTCCATATCCGCTAACCATATGCATGTATGCATATAAATAAGAGATAAGTATATATAGTGCATATGGACAGACAAATAACCATGCATGGATGTAGGCATGTAAACAAGGGATGATTCTTACGTGGGATATATGCTTATATATACGTATGACCGTGAACACAACATGTATTGGTCATCCAAATAATCATCATGCCCAAATAAGCATCAAAATCTAAATCATAGACTTTATCGTGGGTAAGAACACTCAAGTAGTCATGCATCAATTTAAGTCATAACAAAAGAATAACAAGTATTGATGTGTGTTCATAATATACGTGTGACTACGTCTAAATCAAGTATGTCAATGGTCTCAAGATTAGTTCATCGTGCTCAAAGTAAGGTCATTAACCTAAACATCATCTCTATCATGGCTTATTGTGCTCATGTAGTCATCCCATCAATTAAAGCATCAAACATGTAGAACACACAACCAAACTGTAATGACCCGGCCAGCCATATTATGTATTTGAGACCCGTTTCCCCTTTTGAAGCTTTTCATACGTGTGGTTTTTTTTATTTGACTTGCGGGGATAAATGGTTTTGTTTCGGGAAGGTTTTGTATTGAAGTGGAACACCTAGTTTCTAGTTTGGAAGCTTAAGTTGTGAGAGTTTACTAAGGTTTGACCTTTTTTTGTATGTCTTTTTGATGTTCCGAGCATGCGAGCGAGTTTGTATGATATTTATGTGATTGTGTGGATGTTTGGTACTGGACCCGAGGGGCTCGAGTGAGTTTCAGATTGATTTCGGAGTTGCAAAGTTGTAGTCCCATTTGTGACTTAGTATTGGGCAGCAAGACTTCGCATTTGCGATGTATATGATCACATTTGTGACATTTCCTGGGGTAGACAATGTTCGTTTTTGCAATCCCTTCGTCACATTTGTGGAGGTTGCATTTGCGAACCTTTGATCGGAAATGCGACATCTGCAGCTCATTTATAACTAGTTATTTCAGGACTTAGTCATATTTTATCACATTTTGAGCCCTAAACTTGCTGGGAGGCAATTTTAAAGGGGATTTTCACACATAGCTATTGGGTAAGTGATTTTAACTTAACTTTGATAATATAACTTGATTTCTTATGGATTTGTACACCAAAATAATGGAATTTAAAAAGAATTTTAGGGAATTTTTTATTGCGCTTTGAAAAAAAAAATTGGGGATTTGAGAGTCGATTTGGACTCGATTTTGAAAATCAATCACATATTTTGAGTCGTGGTTATGTATAGTCAAGATCTATCCCTCGACTCAGGTTTTGACCGAGCATGCCGGGGGTTGACTTTTGTTGACCTTTCAGGAATTTGGTAATGATTGGGCCTTTATTGTACGAAATTGATTCTTTTGGCATTGTTTGATATTATCGAGTCATTTTTAGCTAGATTGGGCAGAACGGAGGTGAATTTTAAAGGAAATGGGTTTTTGGAGTATTGAACTGACTTGTTTGAGGTAAGTATCTTGCCTAACCTTGTTTGGGGGAATACCCCTTAGGTGATGAGTGTGTACAACGGTGCTATGTGTGGTTTATGACCGGATTAGACCTTTAGGCTATTAATATGCCTTAATTTGGAAAAGCATTCTATATGAAACATGCTTTATCGTTTTGTGTCTAGGTGAACATGATCATCACAATCGTATTAGTCGTAGCAATGCTTATATGTTATACACCTATCTGCACTTTTACTATTTTCATTTTCTTGTGCACCTTGTTGATAAATTATGAGCTTATGCTTTTGATGAGGTTTTTGTATTATTATTGTTTTGTTAATTGTTGCACATGTGGATATGTTGAGCGGATTGATTGGGGGTGTCAGCACGAGGTCTTTGCCGTATGATTGTACCCATTGTTGTGCGCATGGGGCGAAATAAGAATGGCATTTACTCGAGTTGACCACTTGGCGAAATAAGGGCGGCAATATGCGCATGTGGCTAAATAAAGGAGGCATTTCATTGTTATGCGCACATGCGTGAAATAAGGGTGACATTATTGCTGATGTTATGTGATATTTCCGGGTGTCTTTCTTGATGTTGCTTATGTGATGAAATGATTTTGATACTTTGATCACGTACTTGTTTCTTAAGTTTCCTTCTTGTTTTTGTATTGAGTTGTTAGTTGAATTTTACATTTTATCACATACCCCACTTCTATTTGATGAGTTGCTGACAAAGATGGGTTTATCTACGGTGAGTTGTTATCATATGCTCTACGAAATGGTTGATATTTTTTTTCCCTTTTATATTTTATTACGAGTTATTGATATCTTGCACAGGTTGTTGACTAGTGAGTATCACATGACTTGAACATAGTCACTACTTCACCGAGGTTAGTCTTAATACTTACTGAGTACCGACTGAAGTGTACTCATACTACGTTTCTGCACATTTTTGTGCAGATCCTGGTAATTCTAGTCAAGCGGATCTCTATAGAGGCATGCTTGTGCTTATTGGAGACTCCAAGGTATCCCGGATGTTCCGTTCACATGCCTCAGAGTCACCGTCTATACTTTATTTCTACTATTTATATATTTCAAACAGTATTGTACTCCTCAAGACTTATTATGTGTCCTGTATAGAGGTTATGACTCAGTATTATCGGATTTTGGAAAGTTGATTATTGTATCCACGTTTGGAAGTACTATCATATTTTGTGGTTTTCGTTAATTGAAGTTGTTATATTTTAATTGACATCAATATGTGATAGTCATATCTAGTCTTAAAGAGTAGGTTCCATCACTGTGACGAACCGGTAAATCGTCTCATGGGTTACTGCTCCGTCTTCCCCAATATCTGTATCATTAATCCTTGTTATCAGTGTTTTAGGTAATTTAATTGAGTAAGTTGCATTCGGAGTGAAATCGGTAAGAAATGAGACACTTAGTCTCTTTCAAGGAGGCTTAAGTTGTAAAAGTCAACTGTATATTGACTTATGAGTTAGAAGGCTCGGATGTGAATTCCGATGATTCGATTAGTTCCGGGAGAGGATTTATGACTTAGGAGAGTGATCGGAATTAGTTTTGGAGGTTCCGTGTAGAATTAGGCTTGAATTGCTGAAGTTAGAATTTTGGCGATTTCCGGTTTATAGGCGAGATTTTGATCCGAGGGTCGGAATGGAATTCTGAAAGTTGCTATAGCTTCGATATGTGATTTATGACTTGTGTGCAAAATTTCAGGTCATTCGGACATGGTTTGGTCGGGTTTAGATCAAAAGAGCGATTTAGAAGATTTTGAGATCCTTAGGCTTGAATCCGATGCGAATTTGATGTTATGATGTTGATTTGAACGTTCCGAATGTTGGAACAAGTTTGAATAATGTTATGGGATATGTTGGCGTGTTTGGTTGAAGTCCCGAGGGCCTCGAATGGATTTTGGATGGTTGATGGAACTTAACTTTGGCATTTCAAGAATGTGTCGATATCGTATCTTCAAGAATAAGTGGTATCACATTATGCAAATGAACTAAAAATTCAGTTTTGATTAAAGCATTAGATCCGTATCGAAATTTCAGAGCCACAGCAAAAAGAATCGTCCAATTCGGACATCGTATGAGAAAGTTATGCCTATTTTCGCGTCGAGGGAAAAGTTTGCTAAAATGTCAGATCTGCGATCGCAGATCTGACCGCATTTTGGCCGCATTTTGACACAGAATGTCGCAAACTGAGACAGAACTTGGGGCGAGAATTGCGACCAAAAATGCGAACCGCAAAGGTGAAATGCGGACCGCATTTTTGGCATAGGGGATCGCATTTTTGACCTGACAGGGGTGTTTTAACCCAATTTTTGGTACCTTTAAGTATAACCCAATGCCCATCTTGTTCTATAAGACCCATTTTCGTTACCCACGAAGAGGAACACCTCCAAACACCATAGAATCACCATAAATCAACCTCAAAAATATATTCAAAGGAGATTTTCATGGACAAATTCTTAAAGGAAGAGTTTTTGTCATCTTAAACATACTTGGGGCCATAGAACTCGGATTGAAACAAGTTTTGAAGCAATTTTTGGAGGGTTTCCAAGAGAAACATCGGGGTAAGTATTCCTAACTCGATTTTGGAGGAATTACCTCAGTTTATCACTATTTTTAGCAATTAATTGGTGATTTAAGTTGGAAAAATTGTGGAAAACCCTAAGGCCTAGGTGTGAGGGTTAGAGGTCGATCCGGTGCCGGAAGTCTACAAATTTTATATGGTTGAACTCATGAGGAGATAAGGAACCCGTTGGAGTGATAATCTCTGAATTTTGAGAAGTGGGCCCGGGGCTCGGGTTTTGCTAATTTCGGGATTTCCTGGTAATTTTGATTATTTTCGCTTGGGCTTTGTCCCCATAGCATAATGTGACGTAATTATTCTGAATTTGAATAGATTCGACGCACGTGGAGGCCAATTCAAAGGGAAAAGGCGTCGCGGGCTAAGGATTTAGCTGGTTTGAGGTGAGTAATGATTGTAAATGATGCTCTGAGGGTTTGAAACCCCGGATTGCACATCGTAGTGCTATATTAAAGTAAGGCACACGCTCGATGATGAGCGTGGGGTTGTTTACTACTGGGGATTGTGACTTGGTCCGTCCCGATTGATGATTTTTTTTTACTACCTATTTGATTGGAACTGATATGATAATATAAAGATTTGGGCTTCCAGCCATATTTGGGCTTCGTGCCGGTTATGTGAACCCTTCAGGGGTAATTTATCCCTGTTTACTGAAATCATATTTGGGCTTCATGCCGATTATGTAAACCCTTCGGGGGTATTTGTTAATGATTTGAATCATTATTTGAACTCAGTTTTGAAAACCAAATGATGTTTTCAAATGATTTTGAAATGGATCGGGTGGCACGCCGCCACGAGATATGATATAGCGCTTGGGCTATAAGAAGGCCCTCCCGGAGTCTGAACCACCCATAGTGAGCGCACGGTACCCATTACGATAATTGCAGTTGGTAACAATGACAACTGTAGGTTACAGTTTGTAACAATGACAACTGATAACCGGGGATGGGTGGATGATACAGTTGGTAACAATGACAACTGTAGGCTACGGTTGGTAACAATGACAACCGGTAACCAGAGATAATACAGTTGGTAACAATGACAACTGTAGGTTACAGTTGGTAACAATGACAACTGGTAACCAGAGTTTGAAAGATTTTACTATTTTAAATAATATTGCCCGAGGGGCGTGTTTTTAGATGACTCTGAGCCCGAGGGGCAGTTTTAAAGTGCTTTCTTTTACTTCACGTTATTTACTTGAAAGATGCACATGTTTTACCTGTTGAAAGGAGTTTCTACTTGAATTTACACTGGTTTACTATTTCACTGATGTTTCATTACTTCATTATGGATTGCCTTGTGCATTATGCGTTTTCTTACTTTCAATCATTATTTATGTGTATTACTCACTGAGTTGGAAGTACTCACATTACTCCCTGCACCATGTGTGCAGATTTAGGCGCTATCGATTCCGCTACGAGGCATTGATTACTACTGTCAGGACGGTGATTCGGAGACTACGAGGTAGCTGTTCATGTCCGCAGCCCCGTATCTCTTTTATTTTGTTGTTTCCACATACTTCAAACAATTGTGCCAAAGATATTGTAATAGTTATTTTATTATTAGGATTTCATTAGTGGCTCATGACTTTGTGACACCCCGATCTGAGGGTTGTAGTCGGGATGGTTTACTATATTTTTCCGCAATTTACTGTTATTAAACCATACTTATACTATTTTCGTATTATTTAAATGTTTGAGCGAAGTTTAGTTGGATTGGCTAGCCTTGTCTTCATGAGAGGCGCCATCACGACCGGGTTGGGATTTTGGGTCGTGACAATCACGACTTGTGCGATGGGAGTTTGGGTCGTGACACAAACAAGGCATAAAGTAATCTAGGCTCTACCTCGATCATGAAGAACCATGGCAAATACTTATACTCTCCTCACCTCTCATTTACATCACCCTCGCATGTGGCAAACAATATAATTTATTAAAAAATATTCCCTCAACCAAAGCTAGGCAAGCCACTTACCTCATTCGGCTAGTCTTCAACCTCAAATCACGTCAAAACCTTATTCTAAATCTCCAATCACGCAAATTCAAGCCAAACATCATCCGAGTAAGTCAAACAATGCTATAGTAAGTAACCCCAATCCCTAAAGCTTTGATCTTTGAAGAATTTCCAGAAGGCCAAGAAAAGTCAACCCGAGTCTACATGCCTGAAATTCAAAACCAATACTAAATCTCGATGACCCATAACATGCCCAGTCCAAATAAGTAATTAGATTCCAAAACTGAGTCCAAGTCGACCCTCAATTCCCAAAAATATACTCTCTTAAAGTGTATCAAACCCCTATTATCTCAAAATTTCATATTTTGGGCATTAATAATTCATATAGACTCTTAAAAATTAATCATAAATGAGTAAAAATCACTTACCCTCTTGCTTTGTATGAAAATCTCCTTCAACGATCGCCCATCTCCAAGTCGAGGGTTCAAAATATGAGAAAAGGAGCTAAAATTGCAAAATTTCAATTAATAACACAACTACAAATGTCGTACTTGCTATCAATAGTTCACAATTACGGAGTATGCTATAGCGGTGTTTGAAATTGCGGTGTTCGCAATTGTGCCCAAATGTTCATAAATTTTGGAGGTTGCAATTATGAAGTAGCAGCACCAACAAATCCCAAACTTAGCAAAACACTCTGAAACCAATCAAAAACTCAGTCGAGCCTCTCGTGCCCTATTCCAAACATCCACACGAGTCCGATTACAATATCCAAAGGCTCGAAACACCACAAATAATATCAAAATGAAGAATCAAAGATCAAATCATTCTTTTTAACTTCAAACATTTCAACTTCGTCGAATGCATCCAAACCATACTTAGACATTTCGGAATACAACAAAACTTCGCGCACAAGTTACGATCAACCAAATTGTAACAAACCGCCAGCCGTTTTGTGTATTTTTGACCTGTTTCCCTATTTATTACTTTACATATTTGTATTTGTCATTATATGAATTACGGGGGCAGTTGGTTTGGTTTTGGGGGAGTTTTGGACTAAATTGGGACACTCAATTCTAAGGTTGAAAGCTTAAGTTGAAAGGGTTGATTGGCGTTTGACTTTTGTGTAGACGACCCTGGAATGGTGCTTTGATAGTTCTGATAGGTTGTATGGTGAATTTGGACTTAGTCTTATGTCCGGATTTGGATTTGGAGGTTTCAATTTTAATTTAGTTATATTTGGCGAAAGATGGAAATTGAAGGTTTGAAAGGTTCATAGGTTTGACTCGGAGTTGACTTTGATTATATCGGGTTTGGATTGTGGTTCCGAGAGTTGGAATAGGTCAATTGTATCATTTGGGACTTGTATGAAAAATTTGAGGTCATTCTGAGTTGATTATTCGTGGTTTCGACATGAGTTTTTTGAAAGTTGGAAGTTCATTAGTTTCTTAGGCTTGAATTGAGGTGCGACTCATTGTTTCGATGTTTTGTTGTGTGTTTTGAGGCCTCGAGTAGGTCCGTATTTTATTTTGGGACTGGTTAGTGTGTTTGGACGGGGTCTCGAGGGGCTCGGGTGGGTTTCGGACCACCCGATGGTGGTTGAGCTTGGCTGAGGGTTGGTAGGCCTGGTGCAATCGCACCTGTGAAGGGAGATGCGTAGATGCGATGGCGCACCTATTGAATTTTTTGCACAAAAACGAAGGAGGTGGCCTGGGAGCAGAGTCCGAGGATGCGAAACATTAAAGCACATGCGATGGCGCACCTGCGAGGTAGTGACCGCAGAAGCGTTTCCGCATAAGCAGTAGGTAGACCACAGATACGGTTGGTTGGGGGAGTAAGTCATTCCCGCATCTGAAAGATTTTAGGTAATACTTACAAAGTGACTCACCGCAGAACCGGATTTTTGTCCTCGATTGCGAAAATTGCAGGGTAGATTATATTATTTCGAAGATTTCATCATTTTTCATTATTTGGAGTTTGGTGTTCGGCAATAGGCAATTTTTGGAGGGTTTTTCATTATAATTGAAGGGCTATGTAATCTCTACTCAATTCTTATGTTAGATATTGATTTCCCATGGATTAGTACACCTAGTTTATTTGAATTTAACGGTGGAATTTGGGGGGTTTTGGCCATGATTTTGGAGAATGAAAATTGGTGATTTGGGCATCGATATGAAGTTGGATTTGGATGAAACACACATATGACTCGTATTGGAATGAGTGTTCGGGATTCTGAGTTTGTCGGTTTCCGGGGTGCGAGCCCAGGTTTATCTTTTTGGGTTGACTTTATATATTTGTATCAAGGTCTTAGCTTTATTGTTTGGGATTGTTTCCTGTAGATTTTATTGATGATATTAAGTTATTTTGGTAGATTCAAGCCATCCATAAGTTGATTCATGAGGTAAGGGATTCTTAGAGTATTGATTTAGCTTGCTTGAGGTAAGTATCTTACCTAAACTTGGTTGGGGCACTAGTTGTCTGAATTGTTAGGGTTACTATCCCTGACAGGATAGTGATATATGCCCTGAATTGATCGTTAAGCTTCATGTTATCATACTTCTTACGTTGTATTCGAGCTATTTTACTCAAATTAGAGATTATTTGTTGGTTGATCGCATGTTCAAACGTGTTAGTTGCTATTCTTGTGGCGTAATCGCTTGACTAGAATTGTGGTAGCATACTTTATACATGCCTACGCTATAGCATGTCAATTATATCAGTCCATGAGTATGTAAATTGATATCCATTGTTCATGTACATGTATTATTATATATGCTTTCTATGTGATATGGGCTAGGTTGATGGCACGTGAGTGGTCCGTGTGGATCTGAGTTGTGTTAGCATGTGAGTTGTCCATAAGGAGGTTATATATGGCATGTTAATTGTCCGTTCAGCGCGTGGACAAGGATCCATCCCCTTAGGGTCACCCTCTCATGTTTTTTTCTCTTGATGGTGTACACACGATATGAGGAAAACTGGCAAGTGTTTGATTTGGTTATTGCTTTCTTCTCTACTTGCAATTTCCTTGGATTACATGTTTTATTCGCATATCTTCTCTATATGTTAGATTAGGAATATATTTATTTCATTCTTTGCATATCTTCTCTAAATGCTGAATTATTAACTGAAACAGAGCATGTTACGTTATCTTATGCACCAAGGTAGTTTTATCTGTGATTTTTGACTTGATAATATTATTGTCGTGTACTTGTGAGATTTATGAACCGAGCAGGTTATTAGCGAGTATCATTGATAATTCTTGCCTTTATTACCTCATCGAGGTTAGTTATAATACTTGTTAAGTACATGGGGTCGGTTGTAGTCATACTACACTCTATACTTAATTGTGCAGAACCTAGTGTTGGACCGAGCTGTGAGTAGCGGTGATTCATTGCTAATGAATTGCAGAAAGACAAGGTGGGTCCACATTTCGACCGCAGTATTTGGCGTCTCTTTTTATTTATGTATTGTTGCTTTAATTCATACAGTATTTTACTTTGTATTCCAGACTAGTACTTCCATTTTAGAGCTCATGACTTTGTATTACCATAGCATGTACATCGGATTAGCTAGCTTATTGTTATCAGACACTGGGGGTTTTTCCAGTTGAGCCAGTTATTGCTGCTCAGACCGAGGATGGACCATCTTTAACTAATGAGGAGAAGAAGAGGTTAGGGCAATTTCAGTGGCTTCATCCTCCCCAGTTCAATGGAGGAGAGTCATAGGATGTTCAAGGTTTTCTTGATCAATATCATTGGATTCTTCACATAGCATGTCTTGTGGACTCCAATGGAGTCGACTTCACTATTTTTCAACTCACACCGCCAGCCTACAGGTGGTGGAAGACCTATAATTCAGGCAGACTAGCTAGCACAGCACCACATGGCACATCTCTCAGTTCTCTCCTTAGAGAAGAGAATTTTGTTCCACATACTCGCAGAGGGAGCTGGGTAGGGAGTTTGAGAATCTACGCCAGGAGGGCATGACTGCGATTCAGTACGAGATGAGATTCTCTAATTTGGCACATCACATAATATTTTTGGTCCCTACTGAAAGGGAGAGGATCAGGAGTTCATTGATGGCCTCAACTATGGTCTTTGATATGGTATAGCTCGAGAGTCCGAGACCGACGCTAGATTTTACTAGGTGGTTTAGATTGATATACGCTTAGAGCATGTTCAAAGGCTTGAGAGACGAGCGAGAAGCCAAGAGGCCTCATGGTTTGGGCAATTTTTTGGTGCCTAGTCTGGAGACAGTCACATTATAGCAGAGGTCGTCCTTTTAGGCTTGCTCAGGCAGCTCGTAACATACCTCGTGGTTCATTAGTTAGCCACAGCTCATATAGTGCTTGCCTAGTTTAGTCATCATTCAGTTCGCTGCTGGCACAGAGTTCTTACCGTGCTTCGTCTGCTCAAGATTCCACAAGCAGTTATTCGGGTTATCAAGGTCGGCAGCCTCGCCATATAATGGGTTGTTTCGACTGTGGAGACTTGAGTCATCTCAAGAGGGATTGCCCCAGACTTCTGAGTAGCGCACCATAACAATGTACACATCCTATGGTTCCAACACCAGTAGCTACACCACCCGCTCATCCAGCTAGGGGTGGGGGTCAGCCGGTTCGAGGTCACCGTAGGGGGTTCAATCAAGTGGTGGACAGGCCCGTTGCTATGCATTTCTCGCCCATGCCAAAGGCAGTTGCTTTCTGTCACACCCCAAACTAGGTGAGGCATGGCTGGCACTCGGTGTCGTACTAGCCCGAGCGAACCACTTTGCAACTCTTGAATTGTGGATGTAACCCAGAACATACATAGGAAAACATAGTCGAACTCTATCATACAATAAGCTATCATGGCCAACACAGCAGAAACTTGTAATATATCGTAGGCGGCAAGCGTCGTATCAGCTAGCCATCATATTCAAAACATCAATACATGTTCGGGCCGAGGAGGCCACTATGAGTATCAATACAGGACCTAAAAAGAAAACATAAATGAGGACCGGCAAGGCCACTAACATATTATACGTACCGAACCTCTGTCTACAAAGCCTCTAAGAGTATCTGACATCAAAATATTGTCGGGACAAGGCCCCGGCCTACCCGTAAGTCAATAAAAAACTCTTATATCAAGACCTCTAGACTCGGCTATACTCTGTAAGAGATGGAGTCTTACCAATTTCCCGCTGAATATCAATCCTGTCTAGATTGAGGTCTCGCCAAACCGATTACTTGCACTTGCAGGCATGAAGTGCAGCGCCCCAGCATTGGGACGTTAATACAATAAGATGTACAAGTATGTAAGGTAGAAAGCTATACATATAAATAAATTTTGAAAACTAAAAAGCATGAACGAATGGCTTACCGCGTACTCTAGATCGGCTTACTAGATCGCTATCACTTGGACAACTTGTTCCTGCTATCTGATTGAACAACTCAACCTATCATAAGATTCTGAACTATTTCTACCAACCCTTGCTTAGTGATCTCTTGTTGCATCGTCATTGTTACATATTATCAGAATATAAAGTGGCTATTACGCGTAGCAAGGTCGACCGCCTGTAAGGCACACTACAAAATTACTATCTGGTGGCACGTATGCATAGCAAAGTAGACCGTTCGTACGGCTCAAAATATTCGGGTCGGACTGTGCATACACATGGGAGTGTCCATAGACAACCTTTTACTTACCTATGTTTCATAGACCGTACGCAAGTTAACCTACATTATCCCCCTACGAATTCATTGACCGTCCATAGGGAACATACTTATGCGTAAATAACATTAAAACAACATGCAAGAGTCAATATCTTACAAGCTAGGTACTTGTGTCTATGACGTATAACTTCTTCTAGTACTTTCTATAACTCTTAGTTCGTATTCGGCAACTCGTAAACCCTACTCATTAGTTTTATGGAAACTCATAACTATTCTCAGATTTACACATCTATCGTGACATACTAGTAAAAAGATTTCGAGATTCGTATAATCACACCTTTACAAATTCATTTGGTACATTGTACGGCTCGTATTGCATATTTTTTCAAGTGACTCATCGCATTCGTTAACTCAATCTCTACTTCCCTTAACATATGGAATTTCATTATTATTTCCGCATGCGCGCGATTATTCTAGTTAGGTAGTACAATGCGTTTCATGAATTATGCGACCTTACGTTCTTCTACATACATTTTAATTCTTCATTCGTTAGCTCGCTCATTCATAGCCTTTAAATTTACAAGGAGGTTCTTGTTAAGCAACTTATCACATCTCTTAATTTATATCTCTCTCTTATTAGCATTAGGGATCTTCCGTAGCTACCTTCCCTAACCAATAAAAACTACTTCGGCCATTTCGTAAGATCATAGGTAATATACGTGATTTCTTCTCGTGAGCCATTTATAATTTACCGTTAAATGAAGGATACACTTCTCACGTAGACTCAACATAAGTTTCCTGAGCTGTCTACTTATTTCTAGGAATTATCCATGGATTATAAATACGAGTAAATCATTTCTTATCTATTTTCACTTTTGAACTATTGGAGACTCTTAATCGGTTAACATAGAACATACGCTAGGACTCGTCCCCTTGAACCTCTTATGAGGGTGACATCACTACGACACATACTGGAAGAAGAAAGGGAATTCCTTGCATACCTTTAAGTCGATCCTTCGATGAAGATGGTGGGAAAGTCTCCTCT
Organism: Nicotiana obtusifolia; assembly: GCA_002018475.1. NCBI lineage: Eukaryota > Viridiplantae > Streptophyta > Magnoliopsida > Solanales > Solanaceae > Nicotiana > Nicotiana obtusifolia. The sequence goes on along the minus strand of MCJB01000306.1, from coordinate 5,219 downwards.
TCAATATAATCTACACAAATTAAAATAACACTACTATCAACAATAGTAACATATCTCCCCCGTTTCTTTCACCTCCCTCAAGGTCATAACATCAACATTAACAGGACACCCCTACCATATATCCATAACCTTAACAACATGAGAACAGCCCAACAATACATTATAACAACAATAATAGGGCCAACGCTAAGCTTAGGAATAGCTAGCTTACGATACATTGAGCGACAGGCTCGGTCCTTAACTAGCAACAAAACACTCTTCTTACACTTCTTCTTCTCTTCAAGTTACATATTAAATACAACAACAACAACAACACACACACACAGAGATTATCCCCCAAAACTCCAGCCACAACAACATCATAAAAACACCTCAAAACAGTACAACATGGTATCACAACTTCTCTACGTCATTTGACCGTCAACTCATAACTTCTAGCTTCAAACAACTTAACTAGGGCTTAGATATGATCAAACTCATGTAGGAGAAGAAGAGCTTACCTTTAAACAGAAATAAAAACTCCAAGAACAACTCTCCTTAAACTTGAAAGAACTCACAACACATCAACAACATTATATAAGTGATCTCCACTACTTCTACAACACTTTTAATGAGGAACTTAGGTGGTTTGGCCTTGGATTTATGTATGAATCTTTAGAATATGCTTACAGATAGTTTAGAGGTTCTTGGAGGTCAGATTTGGTCGAAAATGAGACTTAGAGACGAAAGCTACCACTTTATATAACAAGGTAAGCTTCTACCGACTATTTTTGGGTCCTATGGGAGCTGCTTGCTCAGTCTCGCAAAAACGCGAATATCTCTCTATTCTAACATTGTATCAGTGAACGGCTTAATGCGTAGGAAACTAGACTCGCCGACATTCAATTTGACGGGTATGTCACCCCGTAACTCAAGGTATATTGAGAGAAAAGCTCAGTTACATTATACCAAAATTTAGGTCATATTATAAATTTAACTTGCGACAACTTTTGCCGTGTTTTGTTTTTCAACTTGTTTGACTTAAAAACTAAACATACGAATATTATATGATTTAATTACCTTAAAACATGACCTCCTTAGCATATTAAGCACTCCTAATTTACCCTTAAAGTACGGGTTATATCATCTTTGATTACCTCCAACCATCACGGTACTTTGTTAACACTTGTTTTAACCCATCATTATCATTGTAAAGGTCCTTAAGCTCTCCAGCTAACATTGTTTCTCTTAAGATGCATTTTAGCATGAAAGTATGGGGTGTTATAGCCTCCCCCCTTAGGAACATTCGTTCTCGAATGTTAACTCTTAGAGACTAGCAAAAATTTCGCCAAAGTCTCCTCTCATACAGGTAGCAACAATATCAATAGGAACAACAACTGCACCACAAATAGCAGCAATGCCAAAGCCAACACCAACATGAAAGACCCAAAGCACAACAGGACACACACACATCATAGTAGCAGGCCCAACACTAATAGTCACAAACAACCACAACCAACAGCTCCACCAAGCAGCCTCAAGACACACGTGGATGGATATCTTCAACTTGGCTTTCCCTGCATCAGGAGTCAAAGCAAAATTGAAGATAACTCGCGCTCTTCTGCTATTTTTTTGCAAAACTCTGATAGCATTGCTTTCTGTCAGAGGTACATAGGGAAGACCAAATCTCACAATCATTTGGTCAAAATAGGAACATATGTACTCTTTTGTATAGCTGACCTAAGGAAATTTGTACATACGACTGTCTATTACAAAATGGGCAATCGTCGCATTAACATAGGTCTAACCTCTTACTGCTACTTAGGTACTTAAAGTCAGTACTTTAAGATGACAATAAGTGCATGTACTTTCTTTTGGGAGGTAAGGTCTATGTCCCCCTCCGCTTTGTACTTTGTTCTTAATTAATAAAAATATATTTAACTAAAAAAAAAACTCTGTACTAAAACTAACTTGCACGCAACCACAAAATACGCTACACATGCCACATTGGGCCAATATCTGTAAATGGCAACACTTGGCCTCACACGGCCATTTATCATGAATAGAGCAAGATATAAATACAAGTTCATTTTAACATATATCGGTTATGTTGGCAGTATTGTAAATAATATGTAACTATGATAAAAGGTCGGAATATTATACCATAATATTATCATCTTCCTCGTGATTTCTCTTTTCCTTATACTAGAGCCTTCGTCAAGGGACATTACCAACTTATGCATTGTAACACTCCGTAAATCTGAATTAGTTGTTGATGCGTTAAATGAGTATTAATGTGACATTTTAACACGTGAAGTCCTATCAAGATGATTATAGGCGGAAACGATTATTTTGGAATCAAGACCAAGAGTGAGGTGCAGAAAAATCCAATAGAATCGACTAAGTTTATGGGAGGTCCGTATTACAGCCTTAGACAGTGCAAGGCCATGAAATCTCATAGTCTTAGACAGTGCAAGGCCATGAAAACTCACAGCCTTAGACAGCGCAAGGCACTTTCCAGGGAATTAACCTCAGTGCCCCTGACAGTCCTGGGAATTAACCTTAGCGCCCCTGACAGTACAAGGCACTGTAGTTTTGGCGCCTCTGATGGCGCCCTGCACAATTATGTTGGCGCCCCTAACGATGCCCTGTGCCGACGATGTTTATCCAAGCTACTTTTATTTCCTCCTCAATTTTGGGATGTGTTCACATCTTTAAAAGCCCTACCTCGTCCCGCACACCCCAGACACGAAAATCTACTCTAGAAAGGGAAGCTCTCAAGAACCTAACTTCCCCAAGGTCCCTCAATCATCCAAGATAAGTTCTAATGTTGATTCTCAGTTAATTTCACTTATCCAACACCTTATTAACATGTGTAATCCTTCTAATAATTAGATATTCGATCAAGACACAATTGTTTAGAAAAGAACCCCTCGAACTCGAATTCAATAGGATTGAACGTTAAAAAAAAAGTAATGTTTCTACTTCCTAATCATTTATAGCTGTGAATTGATGAGTTCTTTGGAGAATAATAAATGGGTTTGATAAAGATAACCATATGAACTATGCTAGGGTTTTGGTTTGTTGACTTAAGATTGTTATAATCAAGTGGGTGATGAGAAATGGTATTAGTTATATATATTTGGGATTGTAGAACCACCTAGAAGTAGTAGAATGAGAATTGGGTGAAGAAAATACCAATAATGAGAGCTATGAGGCTTTACTCCATAAGGTGTTTGATAAAATGTCTAAGTGACTAAAACATGAGCATTAGTGCTAATATTGGTTCTTCTTGTTATATATTGTCATAGATTATTGTTAAAAGAGGCGACGAACATTGTGATACGCTTAAAAAGACCAGAGTCAAGGTATGTGAGGCTAACTCTTTATGTTTGGTAATGTTAATGAATCTCCCCTCCCCC
>MCJB01000305.1:0-19334 GCA_002018475.1 Nicotiana obtusifolia | reverse complement strand
ATGAGCCTTTGTGCAAGATCCCCTTGGAGCTGCTCTAAGTCGCTCATTATATGGCAAACATATGTCATCACTGCGGCGAAGAAGGTAGTCCGAGTCAGGTCTTCATAGGCCTGGCACTTCGCAACAACATACTCGGCAATTGCCCTGACCCTCTCTCGAATAATTCCTTTCTTTTGAAGCAAACGCCCTATTTGCTGATCTCGGACTTTTAGTACTTGAAGGTCACGATGGTTCTGATTCTGTATTTGTCGCAAATCCTCTTCCATCTGGGCCATTAAATCATAGCAGTGCTCTCGGTCTGCTTTAAAGTTCCGAGTTTGTTTTTCTGCTTCATTTTCTAGACCGGTTATCTTTCTTTTCAACTCAGCAATTGTTCCCTCATATCTCTTTTTTATTTGTCGGACGAACTGTGCACGCCCTTCAACATTTTCTGCCAATTGTTTTCTGAGTCTATCCTGCTCTGCCTCAGATTTTTCCAGACCATCTTGGCACTCTATTAACTTCTTCCTTAAGCTACTGATGAGCTTTCCGTTCGCCGGACTTCTTTCTTGATTTCTGGCAGCCATTTTTATCTGTTGTATTTGAGCCTTGAGGGCTTCATTTTCCTGGGTCAGTTCTTTCTTTTCTCCCTCGTCCGCTGCGGCTTGCACTTCTTTCTCAAACTGAAGATCTCGGACTTATTTTTCTAATCTACTTATGGTGGCCCTATACTCGCTTTCTTTGGCTAGCCAATCCCATTGGGCTTGGGACTCTTCAATAAATGCTTGGAGGTGGGGTCTTTTGGCTGATTGTCTGGGCTCGGCTTCTTTCTTATACCATGCAAGATAACCAGGGGAGACTTCGCCCCGAGACAGGTCTCGAACACAAGTGTTAACCGGCAAGTATTGGCATTCGCTCCAGACCTGTCGAACCACTTTTTCTGGGAACTGTCCATCGGCACACATTTCGATTGCGTGACAGCTAAGATCCTCATCCTTGGGTACCATTTGGCATCTTCCCAACTGTTTTAAGACCCGGCATGGTGCATAAGGTTGGATACTCCTGAGGCCCATTAGTAGAAAATAAGACCTAGTAGCCGACATATATAGAACTTCGTTGACTATGGAGCAACTGAGCGTCCACTCTACTTGCTCTGCCGTGACAGAAGGGAGACGGGATATCCATCCGCTGACCCCTTCGGGCATGCTGACATTTCCAACCCTGGCCTGGAATCCGGCTATGTAGCTTCTTTCTGCTGATGTGTATCTTATGTACTGGGGGCACCGGCCTAAGTGCTCAATTATCCATATTTGCAACAACAAGTTGCACCCTTCGAAAAAATTCTCTCCAGCCTTACAGGCTTTGAGGGCTCAGAAAATCTCAGATATAATCATGGGGGCAAGGACACTCTTGGCCTGAGTGAGCAATGTGCTAACCACTCCGGCTATCCGAATGTCAATGTGTCCGTCCTTTCTGGGGAATACTATAAGACCCAGAAATGCCACCATGAAAGCAAAACACATGTGTTCCTCCCATTTTGATTGGTTCTCTCTACTACAGGTTTTGCTTTCTAGGTTATTAAAACCCCCTACATGACCATACCGTTGATAAACAAATCGCAGGGTAGCAAAGCCATTTGCCAAATCTGGGTTTTGGACCCCCGACTTATTTTCATCATGTCTAGGAATTTGTGGGGGGTAACAGCTCTTGGAGCAACTAGATATCCATGCTTTAGTGGAGTTTCATTCTTCCCGATGTACCCGGTCACTTCTTCCAAAGTTGGTGTCAATTCAAAATCTGAGAAATGGAAGACGTTGTGGACCGGGTCCCAAAACGTAATTAAGGCCCTTATGATGTCTCCCCTAGGCCTAATTGTCAATAAATCCGGGAGGCCGCCCAGATAGCATTTTACCGTGTTCTGCCCCGATTCACTCAAATCCGTCCACCACATATGCAGCTCCAATGGAACCTTGGTTATTATTTTCATTTTCGATTCGTGCTCGTTCTACACATTTAAAATGATTAAAAAAATCAATGAAAAAGATCGATTTTGCACATGTTTAATTAAACAGCTACTGTCGCAAATACGGCCCTTCAGCACTTCGAGTGAGAATATTTTAGGGTTGTGCTTGCTAAATGGCCAAAAATTGAAGTAGGTGGTCGTTTTTGCGAAACAGCCTTCCGGCGTCCTTTTGAAGACATTTGGCTATTTATGAAAAGACGACACTACCTAACCACTTTTGAATTTTCCTAAAACAAAATACTTTAAGTAAGAAAGGTACTTCTGGATTTTAAAATTTTCTTATATATATATATATATATATATATACTTATTATTATGGAAGGAAGACTATTCTGGAAAAAATTTCTTTTCTCTTTTTTTTTTTTATTATTATTTTTTTGTTTCAAAGAAGAAAAAAAAAAGAAAAATACTTTCGAGCAAAAATATATATTTTGGACTTTTATTGTATAAAAGCAAAAAAGAAAATAGGAACATTTTTTGAATTCTTACGTACGAAGAAAGAAAGTATTTCGGATCCTTTTGTTTATTTAGAAGAATGTTTTATATGTTTTTTCCCTTTTTTTTTTTTGAGCTTCCGAAAATAAGAAAGAAGATATTTAGCAACTGCCCCCTCTTTTTTTTTTAAGATTCTTTGATTTTAGAAAAATATTTAAAAATTTTCCAAAACTTACTTCGTTTTCTTTTCTCTTTTTGTTTTCATTTTTTATATCCTCCCTTTCAAAACAATTTCGGCAGAGTTTCGCCTTATTTTGGACACCAGGTTTTATTTTTTTTTATTTTATTTTTTTTTTGAAAATTTGTAACGACCCTCAATTTTTATACCTCGCCCTTCATCATTTCATTTCTCAATTTTCTAATTTTATTCTAACGGCCGGTCAACACGCAAACCGAGGTGAAATAATGTACAAATAGCACGTAAATTATGCATCAAGATGGTCTTTAATTCAAGGTCACCTGTCCTAGATGGACCCAACCCCTGTGTTGAGTCCCCTAAGTCAAATGCACATGATGCAAATAAACGTTCTTACTAGGGATCCGGTATGAGGTTATGTTATTCTAAGCTGAAACCTGGGTATTGTTCTAGACTGGTGAACCCGAGCGGACAACTCGAGCCGAGGAGGGGGCTACGTACAGGGCACCAAAAGGCCACCCGGCTTTGTAACTTATCCGGCCTCTTTCTTATTCATGGTAGGACACTAACAGAATAGGGAGTCACGGCTAGCGTGCACATCCCCGAAGATGAGAAGAGAAAGGTTCAGAACAGTTTTATAAACAGTTCACATAATATTAAAGCGGTAAAAGCGACATTAAGCACGTTAGGCATAACAGGCAATAAAACTCAGATAAAAGCCAACCAAATAACAGTCATTTTAAGCTCGAATTCTTGAACCCTGAACCAGAGATTCTGGGTTCGGTCCCCAGCAGAGTCGCCAGAGCTGTCACACCTCTTTTACATACACCCCAGGTGAGGAGTATATAAAGAGTTTTTCCAATTAAAGTGACATTAATCGAAATGGGATTGTCTAGTTTATTTTCATAGTCGCCACTTGAAAATTTTAGGTTGGTGTTCCAAGTCACCGGTTTTATCCCAAATCGAGGAAAAGATTTGATTTTCTCAATGAAGTCTGCGAACCAAAAATTCTGAGTAAGGAATTCTGTTAACCCGAGGGAAGGTGTTAGGCACCCCCGGGTCCCGTGGTTCTAGCACGGTCGCTTTATTGTCATAATCGGCTTATTATCTGATTTTAATACCTATTATTAGCCTATAGTGCTTTTTACTTTATTCTGCTTTTCCGTTTTTAAAATTATGGGAGAATTACAATGTTAATCAAAATATGTCACAAATTACGTCATATAAATGCACCCGCAACTTGTAACATCTTTTAATTTAACATTGGGATTTTGGGATTTGGGTCACATAAATGTGCACCCGAGTTTAGGAAGTTAAGTTATTGGAATGACACGCCTAAAGTAAATTATGCGTTTTTAGTTTTCGAGGGCCATGAGATTCACTAAACGGCGCACCTCGATTTTTCTAATTATTTAATTAATGAGAGCCATATATTTGTAAATTTCGTTTGGTATGGCACACCTTAAACTAATTCGAAAGGCTTTATTATTTAATGTTGTTAAAATCGGGTCACCTAAAAGGTACCCCCGAGGTTGACATTGTTACTATGTCACGAAAACCGTACCCATAGTCACAATGTAATTGATCGTACCTAGAGACGAACCCCTAGAGTTTGAAATGTTACGGCCTATTCATTCTAAGTCTTGCATTTAATTAATTAAGAGGGCCATTGGTGATCGTTGTTAGTTATATGGCTCACCTCTATTAATTAAGAAAATATTTATGTTTAAAATGTCTAATCAACAGCAGGGAACTTAATTGATGTCTAATTAAACATAGAGTCTACTTGGACTTTAGGGTCAAAAACTAATCAACAAGAAGCCCAATTACACGTATAGTCGTTGACTTTATAACAGCTATGTTTCGATTTTATACTAGCAGCACTTTTCCAAAACAGCAACTCTAAAACAGGCAACTCCACACAATTGTAGATATAGCCAAACTTTATAAACGATTACATTTCAAATGTTACATTAACAGCACCATTTTCGGAATAGCAATTCTAAGACTGGCCATTCTACATAATTACAGATATAGCCAAACTTCATAAAATAAATACAATTTGAGTTTAAAGCTAACTTTCAAAAACAGCCCTATTTGTTTCTTAAAGCGTACAAACTCAAAAACAGCAGGTTCAACTACAAACATAGCCCGTAATTTCGTAAAGATGACTATACCCTGAATTTTACACTAAAAGCAACATTTCTGCAGCAGACATTTTGACATAAGCCAATCAACATAACTTAGTTACAAACATAACTATGATCTGGATTCTTACATTAATAGCATTATTTTTCAGCATAGCCAGCTTAATAAACAGGTTGATCAGCACAATTACAAACATAGCTAAACTTCATAAGAAAGGATTACATTCCAAATGTTACACTGGCAGTGCCATTTCCAGAACGACAGTCTTTAAAATAGAGCCTAATTATAGCCAATAGCCATTAACTTCAACGAAACAACTCTATCATGGATTTACACTAATAGCACCATTTATAGGACAATGACCATATTTAAATTTCATCATTAATGTTCAAAACAACCTAAATTTGAATTTCAGTAGTTTCAGAAGTAGCCAACAGAACCAGACTTTAACTCTTGACACTAAAAATCATATGAACAAACTAAAGTTCAAATTTATTACAAATTAGAACTAGTTCATGAATGACGGTAATTAAATAAGCTGAATCTGTGACATGGCCTTTCAAACACTTAGAACAAATTCAACTCAGAATTTTCAGCTTACCAAGACAGTTATAAGCAGATCATAGCGGAGCAGACACATGTAAATAAGTCTGGGGATCAATCACAAGGAAATACACGAAATTAAACATGGATACATCAGGTATTTTAACTCTTTATTTCAACAAAAATACATATATGCTATTACATACTTAGCAACAGAAAAACATCAGAAGAAACTCACCAAATAAAGGTCATAACTGAAGAAATGATGAAATCAACCACAATCGACAAACAAACAGCAACACTGTTACGCTATCAGCATTGCTGATAGCACTGTTACCAGATTAATACTCCAACAACAAGAAAATCCAACAGTCACAGAAACTTTTTCAAACATTATACTCTAATTCTTAGAAAAGGAACATCAATCTTTGACAGCAACAGACACATTATACCATCAACAGTCATGTTATGAAATAGCCACTAACAGTTAAAAATAGCTTTGAAACAGAATTTCAATTGAAATGAATACCAACAGGAATGACTATCAGTCACAAGTGAACAATCTAAACGAAATAACGCGGCATAAGCATGTGAGACCGTATTGATTTAGTGATACTAAAACTGATTAGCAGCGACGAGAGAGTACATAGGCAGAACAATCAAAATGAAATAAATAAGAGCAGCGATAATCATTCAACGACGATGGAACAATTATCAATTTTGAACTAATACACTAAGCAAGATAAACAAAATCTCAACGAAAGGGAACATATGCAGCAGTGGTAAAACAAACAGAAACGACAGAATTTATTCATATTTGTGTAATTACAAAGCGGCGTTAGAACATACCTATTTAAAGCGAACTCCCTAGATATCTTTGACGAAGCAACAGTCAGCTAATCAACAGCCCCAACTTGTTTTTCTTCAAGAAAATCCAATGCCATATTTTTAGTTCAAAAATGCTCCGAAAATTCTTTCTTCCTAAGACTTTTATCTTTTCTTTTAAGTATTGCCCTCTAACCCCCTTTGAACGACTGACCCTTCCCTTTTTTATATCCAATTCCCAAAACAACCCTCCCTTCCAGATTTTTCTTTTAGATTTTTATGCTTTTATGTTATTTTCTGTTCCCTCCCAAAAATAGTCGCACGAAACTCACTCCCTTTTAATAGATTCCCTCTAACAGACTCCCCCTCTTTTGCATGTGGTCGTTACCCCTCTAACCAAAATTTGTTTTAAACTTCTTAGAATTCCCTTTTAACCCCCAAAGTTCCTTTTCGTTTTTATTTAATTGCTGTGAAGGGCTTATCTAGAAGCTCCCACAGACTTCTATCTTTTCTAATTTCCTGATTCTTAACGGGTCAAGTTGACCCAGTTTGCAAACAAACAGCCCAAAGTTAATTTTCATAATCAGTCCTATTTTGGACTTAAATTTCCGAGGCTATTGCATTTGCATCCTCTTTAACATGTAACCACTATCGACTCGACTACTCTAAGACAATTTACGAACTAACTAACAACAAGAAACGGATAAAAATCAGAAACTACATTACTAAAGAAATGGAGTAGAAGATGAGACTACTTAGATAAAAAAAAAACGGAATAAAAGAAGTGAAAAGGGAAAAGGGAAAAGGAAACTACCTCGGACAAAATCTTCTAACAAAAATCCGATTTTGAAACCAAAAATTAACTTTAATCATGTGTTCTTGTTAAGAACACCTGATTAAAGTTTGTTTTTGGCTTCAAAACTCGACTTCATTGGGTCCCGATTTTGAAAGCCTTACACTTTAGGTTTCTCTGATTTTGTTTTGATAAAGGAAAACTTTGGTGTAACGGAGGGGAAATGATTGCTTGGAGTATGTTTGAGGTCGATTTTTTGGATCGGATTTAGGGTGGAAGGAGGTGGGATGCCATGGCTGCTTGGGCAACAGAGGGGCGGCTAGGGTTTTCTCTGAATTTAGAAAGGGGGGGATCGTTTTGGAAAGAGGGGGAAACGGGGAAGGGGGGTAGGGTTTTGGTTAGGACATATTTATATGGGGGAGTGGGATAGTTCAGAGCCGTCAGATCTGTGAAGATCGACGGCTCAGATGAGCCCAGTAACAAAACGATGTCGTTTGGCTAAAAAACGACGGCTTAGACCGGATTTGGTCTTTCTTCCTCTTTGTTTTATTTCTTAATTTCTCTTTGTCTTTTAGTTTTTCTTTTTAATTCTAAAAACTAGAAGACTTAGCAATTAAAATCCTAATCTATGTAAACGTGAAACTAAGCTAAATTAACTATTTATAAAAATTAAAACACCCCTTGAATCTAGAATTAAAGATTAAAATTAAGGAAGGTGTAAAATGAGCCATTTTTATGATTATTCAATTTTGTAAAACAAATAATTATTAATTCAATCCTAAAAAATATAAAAAATAAATCCTTAATGCAATGCATGATATTTTTAGGTATTTTCATGAATTAATTACTTAAAAACAACCAAGAAATATAAGTAACTCAAAGTTCTATCAAATTCCTAAATTAAGCTAACAATTAATTAAGATATATATTTTTATTTTATTTATCGGAGTGTTTCGAGAATGGCAAAAATCACGTGCTCACAGCTGCCCCCTTTGCTCGGAGACACGAAGGATTTTCGGGCAAAGATAAAATGAGCAATTCTGCGGGATTTTTGCCTATCCTAGACTCCATGAGAAGCATTTTTGAAAAGAGTTTGGCCGAACCTTGCTTCAAGGGTTGCCTACATATCCTTGGCTATGAAGGAATCAGGTCAGTGTAGTTCTGGAAGTTTTGGTAGCTCGGACTACCAGGGAGCTGTGATTTTCGTTGTTGTTGCTGCTTGCTACGCTCCTTATTACATCCAACAGTGGAAAAAATAAAAACTAAACTAACTATGCCTATCAGCTATGAGTTACAAGATTCCTTTCTACAATTTCCTTGAAGCTTGATCTTGAGTCTTAGCTGGTTTTTGGGGCGGGCTCCAATCTGAATCTTGATCTTCGCTAGCTGTAGGTGCTGGTCCTTTCTTCAACTTTTTAAATCAAGGCAAGACCTGTGAGGCTTATGACTTCCATCAAATTTTGAACATGTTGTGTCCTTGTTCAATGCTGCATTTGAATTTGCTTCCTTTCGTCTTTTTCTTTTATTTATTTTGGACTGAGACTCCACTTTATTTATCTCGACTTTGTGCCTCGAGGGGAAACCTGCTCAGACACCAAATCAAACGAACAAAATTATCCTGCCCCAGTTTCTATTGGGACGACTTTGTGAGTTATTTGTAACTAAGAGCTAAACAATAAAATAAAGGAAGGATTGTCAAGTTATGCTGGAAGCCGACCGAGTTATGTTAGAGAAAGTAAAGTTCTCGGGTTATGCCGAGGGTATTATCAACCTATTCTACTGGGGAAAAGAAAAAGAATTCTTAGGTTATGCCAGGATAAAAAGAAAGGTCCTTGGTTTATGCCAAGGGGTCTTCGGATTATGTCGGGGATGAGAGGAAAGACCTTTTGGTTATGTCAAAGGAATCCACGGGTTATGCTAGGGATAATGGAAAGAACTTTGGGTTATTCCAAAGGGATCCACGAGTTATGCCGGGGATAATGGATAGAACTTTGGGTTATGCCAAAGGGACCCACGGGTTATGCCCAGGATGAAGGTCAAGACCTTTGGGTTATGCCAAAGGGATCCACGGGTTATGCCGGGAATGAAAGAAAAGACCTTTGGGTTATGCCAAAGGGGTCCACGAGTTAACCCAAAGGGGTCCACGAGTTATGCCGGGGAAAAGGAAAAAGAAATTTTGGGTTATGCCAAAGGGAACCACGGGTTATGCCGGGGATGAAATAAAAGACCTTTGGGTTATGCCAAAGGGATCCACGGGTTATGCCGGGGATGAAATAAAAGACCTTTGGGTTATACCAAAGAGGTCCGCGGGTTATGCCGAGGATAATAGAATAATAAAGGGTCTTTGGGTTATGCCAAAGAAACCCAAAATAATGCAGGAAAGAGTTTAGAGGAGACTTCCCTCGGACTAATGCTGCCTAGCTGTTTTTAGCCTTTGTGCAACTTCTTTTGATTGCATCTGCTTCTTGCGAGGTTGCTTTGGGTCATACCAATTTCCTGTTTTCAAAACAAAACAATTGTTAGTTTGAAATGGTGATTGGTTTTGTGGACTTGACGGTTCTGATCGCTTGATCCTAGCCCAACTTTTGGCGAGAACCTCCGCTTCTTTCTTGGTTTTCCGAAAGTCGATTTCTTTCTTGAACCGAGGGATCTAATTCTGTAAATTTGTTGTGACAGATCGCCCATATGGGACATTTTCTTTTGACCTTTTCTTGCCTCTGGTTTTTTCTTTTGGCTTTCTTCTCATTTTTCACAACTGAGGGGTTTCAAAGCATCAGCCATCACAGCCAGTCGGGGTCAACTCGGTACACCCGCTGAGGCTGGTACATTCTTTTGGATCTGGCTACTACTAAGCGGGACCCTGTAAAACCAGTCTTGCCACCTTTTCTTTGTATTAGTTTCGGAGGCAGAATTAGACTGAAAGGGATTCAAAGGAAAGTAAAGGAAAAGCGAGAGAAAGAATTTTGGAAAAACGTCCCTTTCAAGGAAGAGAGAAGGACTTATCTGAGGTATATGCAGACTTCACATAGGCATGACATGCTTCTTGGACTGGATGCCCGATCTGCGCAACTGTCCGATTCTCTTATGAACTCACCACAATCCGCAATTTGAAACCGAGAAACCTTGCCCGGACTCTTTCAGTACCCATAGCGGCAAGGATTCCTGCTTTTCGATCAACGGCGCCCTTTGCGGTTTTCGCCAAATGACCTCTCTCATTTCTCTTCTCACCGTCGCCTTGTAGTGCTCTTTTGCGAGTTTTCACTAACAAGACTCTCTCATTTTCAATTTCTCTGCTCACGTCGCCTTATGGTGCCCATGTGGGTTTTCACCAATAAGACTCTCTCATTTTATTTCTCTCATTTTGCATGCATTTTTTGATTTCGTAAATCTTTACCGATTGATCGGAAGGAATTGAACGGGGTTTGACAAAAGAGAGTTTGATTGAATTACAACTTTGGAATAATTCAGGCGAACACTGCCGAAACTTTATAACATCTGCAGGGGGCATTTGGGTTTTTCTTTTGGTGTGACTGAACCTCAGGGAGAGACTGCCTACGTATCCTTTCGGAATCAAGTCAGACGTAGTTCAGGCTACGTTGGTTTTGGATTTTTGTTTATTTTCTTTTTCTTTTTCTTTTCTTTTCTTTTTCCTTTTTTTTTCTTTGTCTCTTTTTTTTTCGTCTAGACTTTGCATTGATGCTTTCGAGTTCCAAAGAGGGTAATCAAAGAAGGATAACCGGCTCAAAGGGTTAGCAAATGATTGGAGTGTTTGGGGTAGCAAGAATAAGAGCCTTCATCATCTCAATCGGAAAGATCACACGTAGTATCTTTTGACTGCGTCTGCATTTATTGTTGTTTCGGGATCATTTCCTTCAATGTCTCCCAAGTACAGTGCTCCTCTCGGCAATATCTTTCTGATGATATATGGGCCTTTCTAATTAGGAGCGAACTTTCCTTTTGCTTCTTGATGATGGGGAAGAATTCGTCTTAAAACGAGTTGTCCCACTTCAAATTTTCTGGGCCGTACTTTCTTGTTGTAAGCACGAGCCATTCTCTGCTAGTATAACTGCCCATGGCATACTGCGGCCATCCTCTTTTCATCGATCAGGATTAGCTGTTCCAAGCGAGTTTTGTCCCACTCGCTATCTTTAATTTCAGCTTCAACAATAATCCAGAGAGAAGGAATCTTTATTTCCGCTGGTATTACAGCTTCAGTGCCGTAAACCAAAAGATATGGAGTAGCTCCAATCGATGTGCATACAGTAGTGCGGTACCCCAACAATGCAAATGGCAACTTTTCATGCCATTGCCTGGAACTTTGAATCATCTTCCTCAGAATCTTCTTGATGTTTTTGTTTGCTGCTTCCACGGCACCACTGGCTTTGGGCCGATAAGGAGTAGAATTCCTATGCGTTATTTTGAATTGTTCGCATATTTCACTCATCAAATGGCTATTCAGATTTGCAGCATTATCTGTGATAATGGTTGCAGGGACGCCGAAACGGCATATAAGATTGGAATGCACGAAATCCACCACCGCTTTCTTGGTAACAGATTTGAGGGTGATTGCTTCAACCCATTTTGTGAAGTAATCGATGGCAACCAATATGAATCTGTGTCCATTTGAGGCTTTTGGCTCGATCGGCCCAATGACATCCATGCCCCAGGCAACAAATGACCAAGGTGACAACATGGGATGTAGTTCCGTGGGAGGTGTATGAATCGAATCACCGTGCACCTGACACTGATGGCATTTTCGCACAAAGCTGAAACAATCTTTCTCCATGGTCATCCAGTAATAACCTGCTCGGAGGATTTTCTTGGCCAAGACATAACCGTTCATGTGGGGTCCACAAACTCCTGCATGCACTTCATGCATGATTTTTCTAGCCTCCTCGGCATTGACACATCTTAACAAATTGAGGTCCGGGGTTCTTTTGGATAGGATGTCACCGCTTAGGAAGAAACTGCCTGCCTGTCGTCTGATGGTTCTCTTTTGGTCTCCACTGGCTTGATCCGGGTATTCTTTAGTTTTCAGAAACCTCTTAATGTCGTGATACCATGGTTGAGTACTTGTTTCTGCTTCAACCGTGTTACAATAACCATGCCTTTCGCGGACTTGGATCTCCAGAGGGTCAATGAGGGCATTGCCTGGGTATGGCAACATCGAAGCCAAAGTAGCCAATGCATCAGCTAATTCATTGTGACAACGTGGGATGTACCTGAACTCTATTGATTCGAACCGTCTGCTCAGGTCTTCCACGTGTTGTTTATATGGAATAAGCTTGATGTCTCGGGTTTCCCATTCTCCTTGGGCTTGTCGGATAATCAAATCCGAGTCTCCCATGATTAACAAATGTTCAACATCCTGGGCGATCGCCATATTCATACCCATAGTGCAAGATTCATACTCAGCTGTGTTGTTTGTGCAGAAAAATCGAAGCCTGGGTGTAGCCGAATAATGTTGACCATCAGGCGAGATCAGAATTGCCCCAATCCCAACACCTTTTGCATTCACTGCTCCATCGAAGAACATCTTCCAAATACTAGTATTTTCGGATATTACCTCAATTGAATTTACTTCCTCGTTCAGGAAGTAGGTATTTAAAGGTTGATATTCATCATCAACCGGATTTTCAGCCAGATGGTCTGCTAACGCCCGGGCTTTTATCGCTGTGCGAGTGACGTAGACTATGTCAAATTCTGTGAGCAAGATCTGCCACTTTGCTAATCTCCCAGTGGGCATCGGCTTCTGGAATATGTATTTTAGCGGATCCAATCTGGTTATGAGATAAGTGGTGTGTGCTTGCAAGTAATGCCTTAACTTCTGAGCAACCCAAGTTAAAGCACGGCAGGTTCTTTCCAGTAGAGTATACTTGGCTTCATAGCTGGTGAATTTCTTGCTCAGGTAGTAGATGGCCTGTTTTTTCCTTCCGGTCACATCATGTTGCCCCAGGACACAACCGAAAGAGTTTTCCAGGACTGTCAGATACAAGAACAGAAGTCTCCCTGGTTCAGGCGGGACCAACACTAGTGGATTCTACAGGTATGCTTTGATTTTGTCAAAAGCTTCTTGGCATTCATCTGTCCATTTAATGGCCGCATCCTTTTTTAACAAACGAAATATGGGCTCACATGTAAAAGTCAGTTGAGCAATGAACCGGCTGATATAGTTCAATCTCCCCAGACTCAGGACATCTTTCTTAGTTTTGGGAGGGGGTAGATCCCGAATAGACTTTATCTTGGTTGGGTCTAGTTCAATGCCCCTTCGACTGACAATGAAACCCAGGAGCTTGCCAGATGGGACTCCAAACGCACATTTGGCTGGATTCAGCTTCAAATCGTATTTTTGCAACCTCTCGAAGAATTTCCTCAGATCTCGAACATGATCCTCCTTAGTTTTGGACTTGATAATCACATCATCCACATACACTTCTATCTCCTGATGCATCATGTCGTGGAAAATGGCAGTCATAGCTCTCATGTATGTTGCTCTGGTGTTTTTCAGTCCGAATGGCATGACCCTATAACAATATGTGCCCCAAGGTGTGGTGAATGTTGTCTTTTCAGCGTCTTCTTTGTCCATCAATACCTGATGATATCCCGCGTAACAATCCACAAAGGACTGTATTTCATGTTTGGCACAATTTTCAACCAGAATATGGATGTTTGGCAGAGGGAAGTTGTCCTTGGGACTTGCTTTGTTCAAATCTCTGTAGTCCACACACACTCGGATTTTCCCGTCTTTCTTTGGTACTGGGACTACATTGGCTAGCCACGTGGTATACTGAACTACCCGGATTACTCCTGCTTTCAGCTGTTTTGTGATCTCTTCTTTGATCTTGTCACTGATATCAGTTTTGAACTTTCTCTGCTTTTGCTGAACAGGGGGACAATTAGGGTATGTTGGCAATTTATGAACCACCATGTCAACACTGAGCCCTGGCATGTCATTATATGACCAAGCAAACATGTCTTTAAATTCATACAGGAGCTGAATTAGTGCATCTCGAGTTTTTTCATCTGTGTGAATGCTTATCTTGGTTTCTTGGATTTCTTCAGAACTGCCCAAATTAATCGGCTCGGTATCATTTAGATTTGGCTTAGGCTTATTCTTGAATTGTTCTAATTCTTGGTTAATTTCATTAAAAGCCTCTTCTTCATTATATTCCAGTTCTTGATTCATTACATCACAATTAGACAGCACATTTGGATCTGGGCATGAAGTCCGCAAGCATGTCATGTTATTTAAAGCCACATTACTAGAACTGAAAAGAAGAAAGTAAAATAACATAATCAGAAAAAGGTGATTGATGAAATATTGATTTCATTTCATTGAATTTTAAAGATAACAAGGTTTACATTTGGAATTTAAAAGACAAGAAACTAAAAGAAAACATCCGAGTTACACCCTGGGATAACTCGTGATGCAGAAAAGGCGGCAAGACGAGTCTACCGGAACTCCCGCCTGGTTGGGAAGGGCATAGCCTCCCAGTTTTGTAATTTGGCATCGTGCCCCATGTACAGCACCTCAGCGGTGCTTGAGCCTTCCCCTTGCTGAACCATGTGGGTTTCATATAACATTTGCTTCATGGCCCCACAGATTTCTTCAATCTCTTCAGCTGTAAAGGTTTCATCTTCCTCTTCATCAACATACTTGGGTTTGATGAATGTTTTGTATAAAGGCAGGATTGGCTTAGTCAATACCCAGCCATCATTTTTCCTCTTCTTTGCCCATTTGAAATCAGCTGGCGTGGGCCGAAAACCTAACCCAAAGAATCCCTCACTAGCAGTCGAGGTGATGGGCTCAGCTGTTCCCTTTTCCGAGCCCTTTTCCGGGTTGGTAGCCGTGTCTGATCATTTCCTTAGCCACCATCATTGATGGATTTGACAGAAAAGGTTGGTGGAAAGGGCTTCCTTCCTCATACTGATCTGCAATCACAACTTCAAAAGCTTGGTAAATTATATGCTCGCTTCCTTCTTTTGCCTCAAGGCACGGGACCGACGGATCCCGATAGATAGACTGTTCGTCTTCCCCGTGAATCACGATTTCTTGATTTTCGTGTTCGAATTTGACCATTTGATGGAGAGTGGAGGGTACATCCCCTGCTGCATGAATCCATGGACGTCCCAAAAGAAAATTGTAGGATGTGTCCATGTCTAGGACTTGGAAGGTTACTTCAAAATCGACTGGTCCGATAGTCAAAATCAGGTCGATCTCTCCAATGGTATCCCTCTTTAGACCGTCGAAGGCGCGCACGCATACATCATTATGCCTGATCTTCTTTGTGCATATTTCCATTCGTGGCAAGGATGAAAGCGGGCAAATATCTACCCTAGAGCCTCTGTCTATCATGACTCTCTTCACATAGTACCCTTCACATTTGACTGTTAGATGAAGGGCTTTGTTGTGAGCAGCCCCCTCCGGGGGTAAATCATTTTTCCCAAAAGAAACCTGGTGGGTTATAAGAAACCTTTCAGCCATTCTTTTCAGTTGTTCTATTGTAGTTCCAACAGGGACATAGGCTTCATTGAGGGTCTTGAGCAAAACCCACTGATGCTCATCCAAGCTCATTAATAGTGACAGAAGAGAAGCCTGATCGGGGAATTGCCGGAGTTGATTGATTATTTCATAATCCGCCGCTTTCATCTTTTGAAAGAATGCTTCTGCCTCTTCAGGACTCATTGGTTTCTTAGACGGGAAGCATTTCTTGGTAGCACTATTTACTTCCCTTGAATTGAGATATCTTTCAACTGGTTTGTCTTCCTGATTTTCTCCCAAGATTTCCTTACCCTTGTACGTTACCACTGTCTTGTTGTAATTCCATGGTACGGCAGTAGGATCCGTCATGGGCCTTTGTGGCGCGCGACCGATGACCACATGCTCGTTTAGCCTAGGTGGACATACTGGTCCCCAAACCACGTAGGCTCCCTTTGGCACATACATTTGGGTTGTCTGTTTATTTAGCTCAAACCTCCTAGGAGGGCTTAACAGTTTCTGCTCTTTCTTCGACCCCCGGGGAATGTAGAGAACAGCACTTTTAGATGACATGATTTCAATCTCTAACTTCTCTTCCACCTTTGGGGGAACATTTTGGCTTTTCTTTTCTGTGCTATCCTGTTTTGGGATAGCTTTTGATTTTATTTCCGTGTTGGCTATGGCAATGATAGCCTTCAAATCTGGGTTGAACTCCTTTTCTTCACAAATCATCCCAATAACCGGCCCGTTATTATGAGCCGGCAATGGATTGTTAGTTACATTGGGGACGTCCTCATTCCTTAGTACTATTCTCTTCTGTTCGATTAAATCTTCCACTGCCCTTTTCAGTGTCCAGCAGTTTTCTGTGTCATGTCCCTCGGCCCCATAGTGGTATGCACAATGGGTACCTCTTTGATAGGACGGCGATTCTGGATTTTGCCTGTTCGGGGGAACAGGCTGGAGCAGCCCCATTTGGACCAGTTTTGGAAACAAGCTTGAATAAGACTCCCCAATGGGTGTGAAATTTTTCTTTGGTGGCTCTCGAGCACGGAAATTGTTTTGTTGGGGTCGAGGACTATAGTAAGTTTGGTGTGGAGGCTGATTTCTAGGAGGTGGAGCTCTGTTTTGATTGAATGGTTGTTGAGACCTGCGGCATTCATGACTGCGTATGGCGGATGAGTGTAAGGTATGTCCTGGTGGGGATAGTAATGCTGTGGAGCCCTTTCAGAGAAGAATGGTCTAGGTGGCCGAGGTTTTCTTGTACCTGAGGCGGCCATTGATGATTCCTCTTTCTTTTTCCTGTTGGATAAACCTCCAGACCTGCCTTGAATGGCTTGGGAGGTGGCTTTGATTGCGGATTGGCTTAGAATCCGTCCTATTTTCAACCCATTTTCTACCATCTCGCCAATTTTTATAGCTTCAGCGAATGGCTTCCCCATTGCTGACATCATATTCTGATAGTAGTCAGCCTCTGTGCCTGCAGAAACACCATTACCATTTCAGCCTCATCCATAGGGGGTTTTACCCTCGACGCTTGTTCGCGCCATCTGACAGCATATTCTCTGAAACTTTCAGTAGCTTTCTTCTTTAAATTGGCTAAGGAATTCCGGTTCGGTGCAATATCGATATTATATTGGAATTGTCAGACGAAATCTCTCGCCAAATCGTCTCAAATATGGCATCTGGACATTTCCTGGTCCATATACCACTCAGAGGCGATGCCTGCTAGACTTTCTCCGAAATAAGCCATCAGGAGCTCTTCTTTTCCACCTGCTCCTCGTAACTGATTGCAGTACCTTTTGAGATGAGCAATAGGGTCCCCATGCCCATCGTACTTTTCAAACTTTGGTGTCTTGAAACCCCCTGGCAAATGCACATGAGGGAACATACATAGATCTGCATATGATACGCTTTTTTGTCCACTTAGACCTGGTATGTTTTTAAGGCTTTGTTCAAGACTCCTCATTTTTCTCGCCATCTCATCTTGCTCGGGAGTCTTTATGCTTGTTTCTTGCCCTGGGGCAAACTCATATCTAGGCATTTGATGGTAAGCCGTTGTGGGAAACTGAGCTGACTCAACTAGAAAAGGCTGTGCCTGATATGAAAAAGGCGAAGGATTGAAACTTGGCCGAGGCAAAGCAGGCTGTGTTGTGGCCGTACAGGGTGGTGCAGTAAATATATTTGATGCCGCACCGGCATTTGATGTTTGAGGGTGCTCTTCAGAGGGCGTTCCCAAGAAATTGGCAGTTATGGTGGGATATCCTAGTGGGTAACTTATTGGAATGTTAGTGGTCCCACTGGCCCTGGGAAAGAGCTCAGGAAATCCTGGGATTGCGCTTGGTGGTTCTTTTCCATTCGTCCATGCATCCCACATCTCCATCATGCGGAGACGTAATAGTCTATTCTCTTCGGCAGCTGCCGATTCTGGGACCAATATACCGGTGATCGAATTTTCTTCTGTGATAGGAATGGTTGGCAATGTTATCTCTGACGCCATCTCAACACTTCCCTTTGACCTTGTGAAATATGGGTGATGCGCCAGATTACCACAAAACCAATCACCGAAGTAGAAAAACCTATACTCAACAGCGAACCGGTTAGTTCAGGGCAAATAACAGATAGGTAATCGCACATTGGGGTGTGATGCATCTAAGCAGTTACATGTGTTCCTATATGTTTCACGACGGTTGCATATTCCATTCCGGCTTTGCCTATTTCTCCTCCTTTGCTTTCTAATTCTCCCTTTTATTTTCGCTCTATTCATGCCCCTTTTTCACTCATTTCTTTTTTCGATGCTACATAACTCTGAAGAAATAAATGTGAAAATATGGAAACAAATTCTGTAAGCTTTCAATTTCCATTAAATAAAACATTTCTGTTACAGACTCGATCTTTAGAGACGAACTACAACAGACTCAAAACAATTCTTGAAATAAGAAAAGAAAATACATATTGCAAAATTAAGAATACATTAAAGATTCAGGTCCTGGGGCCCGTGGGACATCGTTCGGTCTTGCCACGGGCCTCTGTGCAAGATCCATTTGGAGCTGCTCTAAATCGCTCATTATCTGGCGGACGTATATCATCACCGCGGCGAAGAATGTAGTCTGAGTCATATCTTCACAGCCCTGACATTTTGCAACAACATACTCAGCAATTGCCCTGACCCTCTCTCGAATAATGCCCTTCTCTTGCAGCAAACGCCCTATTTGCTGATCTCGGGCCTTTAACACTTGAAGGTCACGATGGTTCTGATTTTGTATTTGTCGCAAATCTTGTTCCATCTGGGCCCTTAGGTCATAGCAGTATTCTCGGTCTGCTTTAAAGTTCCGATTTTGTTTTTCTGCTTCATTTTCCAGACTGGTTACCTTTCTTTTCAAATCAGCAATTGTTCCCTCATATCTCCTTTTTATTTGTCGGACGAACTGCGCACGCCCTTCAACATTTTCTGCCAATTATTTTCTAAGTCTTTCCTACTCTGTCTCAGATTTTTCCAGACCGTCTTGGCACTCTATTACCTTCTTCCTTAAACTACTAATGAGCTTTCCGTCCGTCGGACTTCTTTCTTGATTTCTGGCAGCCATTTTCATCTGTTGTATTTGAGCCTTGAGGGCTTCATTTTCCTGGGTCAGTTCTTTCTTTTCTCCCTCGTCCGCTGCGGCTTGCACTTCTTTCTCAAACTGAAGATCTCGGACTTATTTTTCTAATCTACTTATGGTGGCCCTATACTCGCTTTCTTTGGCTAGCCAATCCCATTGGGCTTGGGACTCTTCAATAAATGCTTGGAGGTGGGGTCTTTTGGCTGATTGTCTGGGCTCGGCTTCTTTCTTATACCATGCAAGATAACCAGGGGAGACTTCGCCCCGAGACAGGTCTCGAACACAAGTGTTAACCGGCAAGTATTGGCATTCGC
>MCJB01000304.1:0-19342 GCA_002018475.1 Nicotiana obtusifolia | reverse complement strand
AACATCAAGGCCAAATCACCATCATCAAAAGTTGCATCCATATTTTGCAAATCTGTGACCAACTTATTGAAACTGGTGATATGTGCATTCATCGTGGTACCAGGAACATAGGTGAAGCGAAACAGTCTCTTCTTCATGTACAATTTATTTTGACTGTTTTTCTTCAAAAATTTATCCTCCAATGTTTTCCATAATTTACTTGCAGAAGTTTCCTTTGTGTATGGATATTTCTGCTCTCTTCCAAGGTAGGATCGAATGGTACCGCAAGCAACACGGTTGATGATTCTCCAATCTTCATCTCCAATAATATCTGGTTTCTTTTCTTCAATGGCAAGGTCTAGCCCTTGTTGAAAAAGGACATCTAGAACCTCGCCTTGCCACATCCCAAAATGTCCTGACCCGTCAAAAATTTCTACCGCAAATTTCGCATTTGACACAATTCTTGTCATAAGCGAAGATGCCAACAATGACGTATTATTGACACTTGATGTAGCTTCTTCTTGTTTATTGTCTCCCATTTTTGACACAAAATATTATTTAATAGCTGACGACACAATTCAAGATTATTTCCTTTCTGGTGTGGAAGATCAAACTAAGTTGCAACCACAGAGCATACTCAGACAGAACCTTGACTCAGTTACCAAGATAAATCTTTTCTGATGTGGAAGATCAGACTATGCTGCAACCACAGAGCATACTTAGACAGTACCTTGGCTCTGATACCAATTGTTGCGGAAGCCAAATGTATATAGTGTGAATAAGTCACAACTACTATACCAAAAATTATGACAGCCACCAAATAATAAATAGACAATAAAGCAACAATAAAAGGAACACCAGAATTTACGAGGTTCGGCCAATTTTACCTACTTCCTCGGACACAACCAATATTTTATTCCACTCCAAAAATACAAGTGAAATAATACTAAAGAGAGAAGATACAAATGCCTTAAGAAGATATGAAGGCAAATGAGAGGTGTGTATAAATCCTAAACATTAGGCCTCCTTTTATAGAGAAAATTCCAACCAAATTTTCTCTACCCACCGATGTGGGACTTTTGCCAAACTAACAATAGCACACTGCAATTTCAATCCAATGAGCTGATTGCAAAAAAATGAAAAGTAAAAATAAGTGGGAAATGAAAAAAGAAAAGTAAAGGTAGGATAAATGCAATTTCTACTCATCTCGTTCTTCTTTTCTCTTTCTTTCGAAAAATCCAGCAATCCATCACCCCATTTAAGATTGGACAAAATAGTTTGCCCAAATTTGATAAATGCATTTAGCTAGCCCATTTTTATAAATTGATAGATATCAATTATTATAAATTTTGATATCATTAGATCTTTTATGAAATAAGGCTTGTTCGACAGACGACTTTGTGAAAACCCATGATTATGATCTTTGTAATTCTTTCGCTATGTTAGTCGTTCAGCTTAATCATAATTATACTTCTAGCCATCTCATAAGAATCTCAAAATTTATGCTTAATAGTCGCACTCACTCAAAATTTATGCATGATTATCCCGCTCCCACCTAGCTGATGCCCAAAATGGCCAAAAAAGCTATTAGAGGGGAGGTTGATGCATGCGCGGACTTCGGCGTTGTTTCATTGCTTTCCTTTATATAACTGGCAATCCCAACTGTGTTTCATAAACGCATAATATCTCAACATGAAGTATGATGAAGGTAAAATTGGGAAAATGGGGTTATCAAATAATAAGATAGGGCAGAATGAGAAAGAAATAACAAAATAAGTCCAATTGTTACATAATATATATATATATACACACACACACACACACATTTTTATAGTTATCTAACACGGATTTTATAATACATACAATACAATAAATTTAAAACAACAACTAAAATAAATATTGTATTTAAAATAGCAATACAAATGCTTTATAATAAAAACACTCAAACCAAAATACTTACCACAACTCAGGTTGAACATATATAACCAATTTCAGGTAAGTAGTTATTGGTGTTCAACTTTCAAAAGTTTATTTTTATAGTGAAAAATACCCTTATCTTGAGATCCCTCGTCTTTTTCCACAAAAATGCACTCCCTAAACACTCTCCATATTGCCTTATAAAATGGGGTACCATCAGATTGATAGTGTTCTCCTAATAAGGGGCTTTGGTTGCCTCGATTGCATGGTAACGTGGGATGGTTGGAAATAGATGATGCGCAACATGGGTGTCTTGAATATGGTGGAAGATCTTATTTAGCACACCAGTCTCCGTCTACAGTAGCTAGAGCTCCTTTTAGCCAATCCCACTTGGATGAATCATAATGTGGCAATGACGGGTGACTATGGTGCAAAAAAGTGATTAACACTATGAAGCCGTTCACAATTAGGAGAGGTACCCCATAGATGCATACAAGCTTTATTTTGAAGATCCGACAAATTTTATGATGAAAATTAGATCGGGAACCTGTTGCACATCTTCAAGGTGCCAAAATACAACAAATCTTAAATTGGGCACAAGTTCCAACAGCTTAGAGTCAATGAGACGACAGAGGGAACAAATGAGCATTAGTTCCCTTGCTGACTGTACTAGCCAACTTCTCACAGCTGTAAAGTCGCTGCAAATGTTCCTCTACACAGTGTGAAAAGTGCAGCAGTCAATTTATGGGGAATGCCTTGTAGCTTGCATTATCCAAGTGATATCACTTGGATATTATTTACATGAAGCAGTGAAGAAAACACACATTGGCACATCAGAGAATTAATCAAGTTTCCTCTCAAGTGTGTTGCTATCTTGCAAGTGACTTCCAGGCTTCGAGAACAAAGAACAACATAACGAAGGACTAGTTTCCAGCATTGTGTTATTATATGTCCTTAGTTGTGTTGCACCTTTGTTAGAGTGATTTACTTGTAATTCCTACTTAGCGTAGCTAGAAGCATTGTGTAGGAAATCGTTTGTAAAACCATAAACCTCGTGTTTGTGTCTTGACCTCATCACATTGAAGAAAGGAGAGAATCTTGGCACCCCTTATTATTCTTACAAGTGGGAATAGTCTCAAAATCCTTAGCAGACAACTTCTCAGACAAAAACCCAACATGGAATTCAATCATATGAGACTCCTCATCAACATTAATCCCTGTTACAGGGACCCACACGAACAGTTTCTTTAGCTTGGATTCCAGAGACATCAGAAACCTCCCCATAACTCATTTTCCCTCTGATTTCTTTTTGGTAGTAAACAAGTTGATCTGTAGAATATTGAGATAATTGTTCTGTATCTAACTCTTTTATTTTGTATGTAATGAAATAACTGCAGGGAATAACTTGGGAGAAGTGAATGGACAGAGTTGAAATACTAAGAATTGGAAAGACGATGTAGTAAATGTTCGCAACAACAAATGTCAATATGCTACCAGAAATAAAGGGATAGATGCTTTGGACCTTATTTTCTTTGTATTGTGGAGGCCGCTCTCCTCTTTTTATAGAAATATGAGAGAATATATTCCAGTCCTTAATAGGTGGAGGATCAGCTCTTTGAGACTTGAAGGTAAATAATACTGGGTGATATCACACATCCAACTAAGCACAAGGGATTGAAGCTGTGTAAGAACATCCAATTTCAGAACGAGAGAGTCAGCTTCATCAATATTATTATCAGTTATTAGGAGGTCAAGCTTTTGAAGATTGGGAAACCTCTCAATGAACTCTATATCCTTAAGAGATAAACACATGCCTTTAAATGTCCTTAAATTCTCCAACTTAGACGGACCTTCTTCAGAAACTGCAAATATCTCACGAGATAAGGCTATTGTTAGGTCTACACGCTTTAGTTTCGTCATCTTCAAATATGAGGTGTCCCTAGTACTGGTTCATCAATATCCACCAGTAAAGTTTCTAGGTCGCACATGTGTGATACCCACTCGAAAAAAAACTTTTCGAAACACATCGCCAGGTATCTCAGGTAAACTAGTGATTGCAGTATATCAACTATATTCGTATAATCCCTTGGAATGCAGTTCTTGAAATCCAACACTCTAAGAAGTCTTAAGTCTCCAACTGACGAGAAATGATAGGAATGAGATAAATACTTTTTTTGATAAGCAAGAAAACCATCCACGTTATTAGTAACAAAGAACGATTTAAGATCTTGTCCAAAAGATGTTCCTTTTTTGGAGCGGCTTGTGAGGAATCTATCTACTTTGTTGTTGAATCTCTCCAAATCATGACGAAGCTTATCGTCGAGGTGAATGCACACTCGATGTTCCTCATCATATGAAGGTTGATATTGGTTATGTGTCCCTATAACTTGCATGAACTTTTCTTCTTTAGCTTTGTTTAAGACAAAGTCACGCACTAGATCATGAATTTGCAAGTACTTCACCTTGCCATCAAAGGTCGTCTTTGAAACCATTACTAGGCTACTAGAAATTATATCGACCAAGTAACCTTCAGCTACCTCCTCCAATTCTCTCTCATCACTACATTGAACGAGGCCTTCGGCCATCCAGAGTAACATCAATTTAGATGCTCCAACTTTTTCATCCTCCCTAAATACTCCCATAGTTAGAAGGCATTGTCTCAAATGATCTGGTAAATAGCAGTAACTTAATTATATTGCCAAGTTGCTTTCACTTTCAACTGCTCCAAGATAAGACTTTAAATTGTTTGCAACTTCATACCACTCAGAGATATTCCTTTCTTTCTTTGCCAGAATTCCACCAATCAAAACAACTGTAAGAGGCAGTCCTTTACAATATTCCGCAATTAGCTCTCAAAATAGTACCGGTTATTTAAAACGAAAAGAGTAAAAGAATTATCTCCGGTACATATATAAATAATTGTATACAGGTAAAATCAGACTCGGGATTTGACCGAGCATCCAATACGATAGGCCGGGATTGAGAGATGGTGATAAAATCCCAGAGATCGGCTTCAGCCTTGCCGAATTAGCCACCGAAACCACCAGACTTGCCTTCGAGTTTACCGATGTCATAACTAGTCCCGGTTATAACGGTCTCAAGGAAAATATTGCCAGCTTATCCGACAAGGGTCCGAAATTCTCGCAACTAACCGGACATTACGACGGAAATCACGGAACATTACAAAAAAAGGGGCCCAATAGTCAGCAAATCAATGACTTTTTACCTTAAATAGAAAAATAGAAAAATACCCTAAAGTAGGACTCCTCTAATATATAAAGAGGGCCTAATAATTCATGAGAAACATGGTAACATACACTCATAAGCAATACATTACTACAGTTATTCTACAAGTTCTTATTCTTTGGTGTCTTGGTGTTGATCAAAGTACATTCAGCTCGAGGGTGGCAGTCTTTCGAAGCTGATACTATCCAATTCGTGTGGTTTGCAGTTAATTTATCGTTATTTATTTCAATTGCAATCTAATTCATCGTTCAATATCAAATTAATCCGCGTGTCTTTAAACGACGAACAAATTCAATTGTTATCCGATTTCGAGGGCAAACAATTATGTTTAAATCGCCTTTCACAAAAGATAAAAACTGATAAATATATTGCTTTTATTCTTTATCTACTCAGTTTCACAAGATTTCTCTCATCTTCATCTTCTGCTATTTCCTATTCTTTTTTTTTCCCTTTATGCCATATAATTATTTTGCGGTGTTGTTGAAATAAAGATACTTTTTTTCTTTTGTGTTGAAAGAAAATAAAAAATAAATCACTGCGGGAAATATTACACTAAAAAAGGCTGTCCAGTGCACTAAGCTCTCGTTATGCGCGGAGTCCAGGGAAAGATCGGACCACAAAGGTCTATTAAATGCAATCTTGCCCTATATTTGTGCAGGAGGTTGTTTCCTGAAATACCAGTTAATATAAACTAAGAAAAAAAAAATCAGAGATAGAGCTTAATATGAATATATACCCGAAATTACATATTGGACGACTGAAACTTGTCTAGACACCATTATTTCTTCTTCTTCTTCTATAGTGTCTTTGATGGGCTCGCTGCTTCTTTCGCCTTCTCATGGTGATTTTGTGTTCCAATTCTTCAACAATCCAAGAAAGCCAATTGGGATTTCGAGCTGAAAGCATGATATATGCTATGGATAATCCAATGATTAGTCCACTTCCATATCCCATAAGAGCAGCTTTCCAAAAATCATTGAGAAATTCAGAAGTGCTTTCTTCATCCCAAGCGTATGTTGTGTTGTTTGTCTCGGGCATCCTGCTACTTCCACAACCTTCCGAAACTGGAAATCCACGCAATCCATCATTACCTCCTGCGTATGAGTTACTATGAAAGGTATGAGATTGAGGTCCTTGAGGAATGCATCCTTGGAGATGATTGTGGGAGAGATTTAAGAATGCAAGATACGTAAGAGAAGCAAGTTGTGTTGGTATCTCTCCCGAAAGCTGGTTAAATGAAAGGTCCAATGATTCAACCACATATAGATTTCCAATTGATTTCGGTATATCACCTTGCAATCCATTATGAGATAAATTCAACACACGCAGTGCTATGAGATCTCCCAAAATACTAGGAATATGTCCTTCAAATTTGTTATTTGAAAGATCCATAGTGGTGTACAGAGACAAGATTCTCTCAACTTCAAGCTCCAGTCCCTTTGTTACAACAACAACCGAGTCTTCGTAATATCCATCTCTTGGTGCCTCCTTTGTTTGATAAGTCCTCATCATGGCTTTGAAATGATGAAAAAGACTTGTTGGCAACTCTGTTGTAAATGCGTTGCAAGAGAGATCCAATATTTGAAGCTGAGGAAACAAGTTTTTCATCTTTGAAGCTCTGATCGGTCCATGTAGGTTATTGGATCTCAAGCTTAAAACTTGTAACTTAGGAAGTGTTCCCAGCCACATAGGGAATGTGTCATTGAGGTGATTGTTTCCCAAATCAAGAACTTCCAACTCTTTGCAATTGGCTAAGGATTTTGGGATTCTTCCGTCTACCTTATTGCCATATAAGTTGAAGCTTGTAAGTCCACATCCAACGCTAAAAGTTATTTGGAGATTCCCAGAAAGACTATTGTGTTGCATATCCAAAACCTGGAGGTAGTCACTCATGTTACCCAAACATTGTGGAATTTCTCCTTTCAGATTGTTTCTTGCCAAATCAAGAAGTTCTAATGATGTCAAATTGCAAACGGAAGAAGGGATCTTCCCACTGAAACTATTATTTGATATGAAAAAATACCATAGAGACGACGGTAGAATAGGTAGCGATCCTTGAAGAAAATTGGATCGCATATCTAGAGTATATAGTTGAAAAAATGATGAAATATGGTCAATACTTGTCAACATATTGTGGGATAGATTAAGATAATTCAGTGAGTGCATCCAATTGGACCATGCCCAATCAGGAATTGCTCCTTGAATATTGTTATATGAAAGATCCAACCGCTCAAGATTCTTTGCTGATCTCAAAAAGTCCAGTTCCTTTACTTCACAACCGGACAAGTATAAATCTATAAGAGATTCGGGCAAGGTAGACTTGACGTTGTTGACATTGGTCAGCGAAATACTATTATATGAAAGACCCAGATAGGTAAGTTGTTTGAGGTTCGAAAAGATGCTGACGTCTACATTGCCACTAAAATTGTTAGATGTAAGATCAAGCTCCTCTAGATTCACGAGGTTCTGAAGTGACCCGGGAAGAGGACCTTGCAACTGGTTGTTTCCTAAATCAATCCGGACTAATGTATTGTACTTGAAATCCTCAAGCAGACCGGAAAAGTGGTTAAGACTCAAGTCTAGTGTACTTAGTGATGGAAGGGAGAATACCCATGACGGTATTGCTCCATTCAGGTTGTTATATGATAGCCAAATTTCCTCCAGCTTCTGCAGTCCACTTGTAAACAGAGGAATTGGTCCTTCAATACGGGTGAAATTGTGAGGTCCAAGACTGAGCATGGTGTTACTTGATAAATAAAGAGACTGTAACTTGGAAAGATGATAGATTTCAGTAGGAATTTGACCTGTCAAAGATGAGTAAGAAAGATCGAGATGCGTCAAGCTCGAAAATCTGCAAAATTTAGGCGAGATGTGCGAACCAGAGAAGTCATTGTAAGTAAGGTTAAGCTTTTGGAGATGAGAGAGCTGGAATAGGCTGCTGTTAGAATCAATAATCCCTGCTAGATTGCTGCAACTGAGATCAAGTTCAATGACATGGCCTGTAAATTCATCGCATATCACGCCATCCCATAAACAACAATCTCGGCTCATGTTCCATATACTCGTTTTCACATAAGATTTCTGACAATCATTAGCAAAGGGCCTTACAGTAAGCGTCTGCTTGAATTTTAGAAGGGAAATACTTTGATGTTTGTTGCACAAATGAGGTAATGTGGATGAAGAAAAAGCAAGTTCATGACAGACAACGACAAAGAGCACAACTGAAAGTTGCTTGTAGCCCATGTTTGCATAAAATCCCCCACGACGATTTTTGCCGCCTCCATGTGAAGGATTGGTCAGTGAGCATGGAATTGAGCAGGAAACCTGGCCATTATCTCCTGTTATCTGAGTGTGATACTGAGAAAATGGTGCTAGTAACTCAAATAGTAGAAAAGACAAGCAACCGCAAAACTAAAAGTCACCACTTCATAGCTCAAATTGTTCTTTTTTCCAATATTTTCTTTCTAAAAAATGAATTCACCTATGAAATTTCACAAGCTTTAATTTTAACAAAAATTCTAAAATGAGTTTTTAAAACTAAGATCCAGTCTCTGCAATGAAGTTAGATAGACAAATGATTCAGGCAGAAAATCACCAAAAAAGTTCACGCCAAAGAGAGATAACTCCCTTATAGATGCACTGCTGTTCCATTTGGTCTTTGGAAAATAACCACAGAGCTGATCATTTTCACCTAAGTTAAGAACTTGCAAGTTTGGCAAGTGAAAAATAGTCTGAGGTAATGCCCCATGCAATCCTGTCCACCTAAGCATCAGAGTTGTTATATGAAAAGAGATAGAAAATCTGCCAAATTTAGGCGAGATTTCGGAAGGATAGAAATAATTCCCAGTAAGGTTAAGCTTTTGGAGATGAGAGAGCTGGAATAGGCTGCTGTTAGAATCAATAATCTCTACTAGATTGCTGCAACTGAGATCGAGTTCAATGACATGGCCAGTAAACTCATCGCATATCACTCCATCCCATAAACAACAATCTCTGCTCATTTTCCATGTAATCGTTTTCGCATGACGATTGAAATCACACCAACCAGACGCATTGAATCTTACAGAAACATTAGGATCTACAGCAAGCGTCTGCTTGAGTTTTAGAAGGGAAGTACTTTGATCTTTGTTGCACAATTGAGGTAATGTGGATGAAGAAAAAGCAAGTTCATGACTGACAAAGATAAAGAGCACAACTGAGAGTTGCTTGTAGCCCATGTTTGCATAAAAGGAGTGATAAGTTCCATCTCATTCAATATTTATTTGGTTGGTAGCCAACTTTGTTGAATGTCTTTGGTTGGTAGCCAACTTTGTTGACATTGAAGAAAAAGAAGAAAATTGTGTACAAATTGTCAAATATAGTAGGCTTTAGAGAGTGAGGCTTTAGCTATAAAAGGAGAGCTCCAACTCTCATTTCTACACACCAACAAAAAGAGAAAGAAAGAGTGAGGCTTCACAAACAAGTCTGTGAGGAAAAATAGAGAGTGAGCGATATTGTAGTGAGGTGAGAATATCAAAAGAGTTATTTCTTTTGAGCGTTGTTGTGGTCTTTGGAGTATTTTACTCGGATCTACAAAGTGTAAAATTCCTTACTATAGTGAAATCAGTTGCTCGTCTCAGGCCGTAGTTTTTTTTCCATATTCAAAAGGGTTTCCCACGTAAAAATCTTGGTATCGCTGTCACTCTTTTATTCTTGTTAATTACCGTATCTCGGTACTACGTTATTATTCTGCTTTTATTACTCTAAATATTATTTCTATAGGGGGTTTATTCCCAACAACTGGTATCAGAGCTAAGGAGATTCAACACGATCACTGACGATGGAGAGTTCAAAGATTGGAATCGAGAAGTTTGATGGATCCGATTTCGGTTTCTGGAAGATGCAAATCGAAGACTATCTGTAGCATAAAGATCTTCACGAACCCTTGACTGGGGTGAAGCCGGAATCCATGACGGAGAAGCAGTGGAAGCTGAAGGATCGCCAGGCGTTGGGGTTGTTGATCCGGTTGGCTTTGTCAAAAAACGTGGCGTTCAACATCGTAAAGGAGCAGACTACGGCAGATCTGTTGAAGGCGCTATCAAATATGTACGAAAAGCCATCGGCGATAAACAAAGTATATTTGATGCGTAGATTATTCAATTTACAGATGTCTGAAAATGGATCTGTTGCCGATCATATAAATGAGTTCAATATGATTGTGAGTCAATTGAGTTCTGTTGAAATTAATTTCGAAGATGAAATTAAGACGTTGATTTTGATGTCATCTCTACCCGAGTCTTGGGATACTGTTGTTGCTGCGATTAGCAGTTCCCGTGGATCTGAGAAGCTGAAGTTTGATGAAATCCGTGATGTTGTTCTCAGCGAAAGTATTCGCAAACGAGAAGTGAGAGATTCATCGGGCAGCGCTCTCAGCGTTGACCGAAGGAGGAGAAGCAAGTCGAAGGGCCAAAATCAACGTGGCCGATAAAAATCAAAGAATCGAGAAAAATCTCCAAACAGATCCAACATGATTTGTTGGAACTGTGGAGAAAAAGGGCATTTTCGAACAAGCTGTACGAAACCAAAGAAGAAGCAGAATCAAAAATTTGGAAATGATAGTGATTCTGTAAATTCCGCAGAAGACATTGGGGATACTCTAATCCTTAGTGTGGACAGCCCGGTTGAATCCTGGATTTTGGATTCTGGGGCATCCTTTCATTCGTCTCCAAGCAAGGAGTTGTTCCAAAATTTCAAATCTGGAAATTTTGGGAAGGGGTATCTTGCTGACAACAAACCCTTACAAATTAAAGGAAAGGGGGACCCCATCAGGAAACCAGTGGATATTGGAGGATGTCAAATATATTCCTGATCTCAAGAAGAACTTGATCTCTGTTGGTCAGTTGGATAGCACAGGCTATACAGCAGAGTTTGGGAAAGGTTCGTGGAAAATTGTGAAGGGTGCTATGATTGTAGATCGTGGCACCAAATCTGGAACCTTGTACACCACTGCAGGGTGTATTAACATGGTTGTTGTCGCTGAGAGTGTTTCCGGTTCATGTCTGTGGCACAACAGACTTGGACACATGAGTGCTAAGGGAATGAAGATGCTGGTTGCAAAAGGAGCACTAGAGGGTCTGAAGTCTGTTGACATGGGTCTTTGTGAAAGCTGTGTCATGGGAAAACAGAAACGAGTTAGCTTCACAAAGACTGCTAGAGAGCCGAAGAAAGCGCGGTTGGAAATGGTACATACAGATATTTGGGGACCATCTCCAGTATCATCACTTGGAGGATCCAGGTTCTATGTCACCTTCATTGATGATTTCAGCAGAAAGGTATGGGTCTATTTCTTGAAACATAAGTCAGATGTGTTTGTGACTTTCAAGAGGTGGAAAGCTGAAGTTGAGAATCAGACTGGTTTGAAGATCAAATGCCTGAGGTCTCACAATGGAGGAGAGTATGACAAGTCAGAGTTCATTGCATTTTGTGTAGCTGAGGGGATCAGATTGATGAGAACAGTTCCCGGTAAGGCTAGGCAGAATGAAGTTGCTGAGAGGATGAACAGAACATTGAATGAGCGTGCAAGGAGCATGAGGATACACTGTGGGCTGCCTAAGATGTTTTGGGCAGATGCTGTGAGCACAGCTGCATACTTGATCAATAGGGGACCATCAGTACCCCTGGGGTTCAAGATCCCAGAGGAGGTTTGGACGGAAAAGAAGCTTAAGTACTCACACTTGAGAACTTTTGGTTGCACAACTTATGTTTATGTTGATCCAGAGAAAAGAGACAAGCTTGATGCTAAGGCTGTGAAGTGTTACTTCATAGGCTACGGTTCTGACTTTTTTGGTTACAGGTTTTGGGATGACAAGAACAGAAAGATCCTGAGACATTGTGATGTGACATTTGATGAGTCTGTCCTATACAAGGACAGAGAGCAGAAGGTTTCAGAGACTATGAAGCAAGTGGGAGTTGATATTGAGTTGCAGAACAGAATACCCAGAGATGTGCGGAAGAAACTCAACCAACTCCAGACGCTGTTGCAGAAGAACCTATGGTGGAGCAAGTGACTCCTGAGCAGGTGTTGAGCAGATTATCAAGGACCATCAGAGCACCAGACAGGTATACACCTTCATTACATTATCTGTTACTGACTGATGAAGGGGAGCCAGAGTCTTTTGATGAGGCCCTACAGGTGGAGGATTCAATCAAGTGGGAGCAAGCCATGGATGATAAGTTGAGCTCCCTTGAGAAGAACAACACTTGGGTGTTGACTAAGCTACCTGCAGGGAAGAAAGCTTTGTTAAACAAGTGGGTATTCATAATCAAGGAAGAACCAGATGGTAAAAGGAGGTTCAAGGCTCGGTTAGTGGTTAAAGGATATTCACAAAGGAAAGGTATTGATTATGCTGAAATATTTTCTCCTATTGTGAAATTAACTACTATCCAAATTCTGTTGATTATTGTTGCATTGGAGAATTTGCATCTAGAGCAAATGGATGTAAAAACAACGTTCTTACATGGATATCTGGACAAGGAGATCTATATGCAACAACCAGAAGGATTTGTAGTTCCGGGCAAAGAACACATGGTGTGCAAGCTCAACAGGAGCTTGTATGGGTTGAAGCAAGCACCGAGGCAATGGTACAAGAAGTTCGACTCCTTCATGACCAAGAGTGGCTTTTGTAGGGCTGAAAAGGATCTGTGTTGTTACTTCAAGAAATACACTGATTCTTATGTGTTTCTACTCTTGTATGTGGATGATATTTTGATTGCAGGATCCAGTATGAGGGAGATAAACAATCTGAAGGCAAGTCTGTCTTTAGCGTTTGAGATGAAAGATTTGGGTATAGCGAAGCAGATTCTGGGGATGAGGATTTCTCGGGATAGATCTGCTGGCACTTTAAATCTATCCCAGGAGCAATACATTGAGAAGGTGTTGGCCAGATTCCGAATGAGTGATGCTAAACCCAGGACTACTCCTTTGGCAAATCAAATAAAATTGTCAAAGAGGCAGTCACCCAAGACAGCTGAAGAGCGTGAGCAGATGGCAATTATACCATATGCTTCAGCAGTTGGGAGTTTGATGTATGTTATGGTCTGCACTACACCTGACATAGCACATGCAGTGGGAGTAGTTAGCAGGTACATGGCGAATCCGGGGAAAGAGCATTGGGAAGCTGTTAAGTGGCTTCTGAGATATGTGAAAGGTACATCCAGTATTTCACTTAGTTTTGCAAAGGCAAAGTGAATTTGCAGGGTTTTTTGGATGCTGATCTGGGTGGTGATGTGGACTCGAGCAAGAGCACATCTGGATATATCTACACCATAGGTGGTACAGCAGTGAGTTGGATGTCTAAGCTCCAGAAGTGTGTTGCTCTTTCATCAACAGAGGCTGAGTATGTGGCAATAGCTGAAGCTGGAAAGGAGATGATATGGCTGGCAGATTATCTGGAAGAGTTGGGCAAGAAGTAGAGCGAGAAGATTCTTTATTCAGATGCCAGAGTGCCATAGAGTTGGTGAAGAACCCAGTCTATCATTCGAAGACAAAGCACATTAGAAGACGGTACCATTTCACTCGCAGAGCAGTGGAGGATGGTAATATGTGTTTGGGGAAGATAGAGGGTGCAAAGAATCCAACAGACATGTTGACCAAGGTGGTACCAAGAGACAACTTCGAGCTATGCAAAGAACTTGTCGGCATGCACTCAAACAAGAAGACAGTGCTACCTCCTCTAGATGAATGAGACTGGAGGGGGAGATTGATAAGTTCCATCTCATTCAATATTTCTTTGGTTGGTAGCCAACTTTGTTGAATGTCTTTGGTTGGTAGCCAACTTTGTTGACATTGAAGAAAAGGAAGAAAAGTGTGTACAAATTGTCAAATATAGTAGGTCTTAGAGAGTGAGGCTTTAGCTATAAAAGGAGAGCTCCAACTCTCCTTTCTACACACCAATAAAAAGAGAGAAAGAAAGAGTGAGGTTTCACAGACAAGTCTGTGAGGAAAAATAGAGAGTGGGCAATATTGTAGTGAGGTGAGAATATAAAAAGAGTGTTATTTCTTTTGAGCGTTGTTGTGGTCTTTGGAGTATTTTACTCGGATCTACAAAGTGTAAAATTCCTTACTATAGAGAAATCAGTTGCTCGTCTCGGGCCGTAATTTTTTTTCCTTATTCAAAAAGGGATTTCCACGTAAAAATCTTGGTGTCACTGTCACTCTTTTATTCTTGTTAATTACCGTATCTCGGTGCTACGTTATTATTCCGCTTTTATTACTCTAAATACTATTTCTATAGGGGGTTTATTCTCAACAAGGAGTTCAAAAGTTGGTTGCTGAATTTAAGAAAAAGCCTATGCACAAATATATAGGAGGATACTTTTCTTTGATTTGTCAAAGTTATTGTTACTGTTTGATTGATATTATGAGAATAAGTGAGCATTGTGCTCCATAGACTTCTGAACGAGGATGGGGATAGAAGCATTGTGCTCCGGGAGTTGGAGAACTTTGAAGACCAGTGAGATTTCAGGTTTTGTAGGCATATTAAGATTGGGGAAGTTGAGGAGCCTTAGCGAAAGATGAGTAGGGGTATGGAGACCGGACTAGACGAGATTCCAGTGGAATTTTAGAAGGACACAGGTCGGACATGCTTGGAGTGACTTACTGGATTGTTTAATGTCATTTTCAGGACGAAGCGGATGCCGGAAGAATGGAGGTGGAGTGTGATGGTCCCATTGTACAAGAACAAGGGTGATGTCCAGAATTGCACTAACTATAACGGTGCCAAGCTGCTGAGTCCCACCATGAAAATTTGGGAAAGGGTAGTGGAGAGGAGGGTGAGAAGGAGCGTGTCTATTTCGGAGAATCAGTTCGGATTCATGCCGGGGTGGTCGACTACAGAAGCCCTCCATCTTGTGAGGAGGCTAATGGAGCAGTACAGGGAGAGGAAGAAAGACTTATATATGGTGTTCATTGACTTAGAAAAAGCTTACAACAAAGTCCCTAGGGAGGTTTTATGGAGATTTTTGGAGCTTAGTGACGTTCCAGTAGTGTTAACTAAGGTGATTAAGGACATGTACAATGGAGCTAAGAATTGAGTGAGGACCAAAGGAGGGGATTCCAATTATTTTCCAGTAATGATGGGATTGCATCACGGATCAACTCTTAGCCCATTTTTATTTTCCCTACTGATGGATGTGTTGACACGTAACATACAGGGGGAAAGGCCATGATGTATGTTATTTGTAGATTATATACTGCTTATTGACAAGACACGCGGCGGGGTTAATGCTAAGCTGGAGGTGTGGCAACAAAACCTGGAATCTAAAGGTTTCAAGTTGAGTAGGATAAAAATAGAATACGTAGAGTGTAAGTTCAGTATTGGGACATAAGAAGCAAAAGTGAATGTGAAGCTTGGTACCCAAGTCATCCCCAAGAGAGATAGTTTCAAATATCTTGGGTCTTTATACAGAGTAACATGGAGATTGACGAGGGTGTCATACCGTATAGGAGTGGGGTGGTTGAAATGGAGGCTTACTTCTGGTGTTTTGTGTGACAAGAATGTGCCACCTAGAATTAAGGGCAAGTTCTATAAAGCAGTAGTTAGACCGGCCATATTGTATGGAGCCGAGTATTGGCCAATCAAGAAATTCCATGCCCAGAAAATGAAAATTGTAGGAATGAGGATGTTGCGGTGGATGTGTGGACATACCAGAAAAGATAAGATTAGGAATGAATATATTAGGGATAAAGTGGGTGTGGCTCCTGTGGAAGAAAAGTTGAGGGAATCGAGGCTGAGACGGATTGGTCATGTGAAGAGGAGAGACGCTGATGCCTCTGTTAAGAGGGATAGAGAGAGGCCTAAGAAGAACTGGGGTGTATTGATTAGGCAGGACACGACTCTGATCCAACTTGCCGAGGACATGACCCTCGATAGAAAAGTGTGGAGGTCGAAAATTAGAATGGTGGATTGATAGACAGTCTAGAGTTTTGCCTTATCTTATTACACTACTAAAAATCAGGTGAAAAGCGACCGAAAAAAGCGACCAAAGTTGGTCACAATTTGCACAAAAGAGACCAAAAAGCTATCACAATGGGCTGGTCAATATTTAGATGGTCACAAACAGATAGCGACCAAAGTTGGTCGCTAATTTGCGACTAACATTGGTCTCTACCACAAAAGAACCAAATTCCGGAAAAACATATAGAGACCAACTTTGGTCGCCAATTAGCGACCAACTTTGGTCGCTATTTTTTTCTTTAAATTAATTTAATCTGGGAAATAGAAACCAAAACCGGTCGCTAAAGTAATTATATTTTTTTTTAAATTCTAAATTAGCGACCAAAGTTGGTCGCTAATCAAAAAAATAAAAAATAAAATTCAGCAGTTAGCGACCAACCTGGTCGCTAACTGCTGATTTTTATTTTTTATTTCTTGATTAGCGACCAAGTAGCGACCAAAGTTGGTCGCTAATTTGCAGATTCAATTTTTTTTCCAGCAAAATAGCGACCAACTGGAGACCAAAGTTGGTCGCTTTTTTTGGTTCATTTTTTCCAGAAACTGCCTGTTTTGGCAGCTACACCACCTGCCAGCTTACCAAATCCTAAAATAGGCATTTTATGCCATAAAAACAACAACAACGACAACAACAACAACAATAAACAACAATGAGAATAACAAAAACAATAAACAACATCATTAAACAACAACATTAAACAATAACAAGGTATAAAGTTCAAATGAACTTATACATTATATAATCTGTTATTACAATTCAACGTCTACTAATGTCTACATCATGAGCGTCATCGTCGGATGAAGTGTCATCATCAAGCTGACCATCCGGCGATGATTCACGTGACCGGGGAATCGGAAAAGAGCTAGAAGCCAAGAGAGATTTGAGCTGCTCTTGTACAGCAGCATACTAAGCATCTCTAAGTTTTTCTCTTTCTTCTCTATCCTTCTCTCTTTCCTTGGCAGCTTCTAGCTCGGGTGAGCTTTGCCAAATTCTCCCGCATAGAGGAGAGGCACTCCCCATCAAGTTGCTCCGCTTGCGAGGAAGTGCCTATTCCTTGCATTCCACACCTATAGCGGTGGAATGACTTAGCGGGAAGCCCGTATACCTTCCCCCCTTTTGGACCGCCAGCAGCCTGCGTCCATAGTCTTTCAGCTTCCTCGTCCGACGGTTGGATTGGTTCGCCCGACGAAGATGGTGGCTGGCTGCGTACAAATTCTTCCAACTCAGCTGTGAAGCGACTCTATAAGAAAAATTACATAGAATTAGTATTCAAAAGTTATATAAAACTAAATCAAAGTACTTAATGAAAATTGAAAACTTACATGTACAGCCGAGGCTCGGTCCTCGACCCACCTTTCTTCGTCCGAATCTTTTTTCTTCTTGACAATATGAGTTTGCTTGAATAACTCATCTTGCCTCATCGGACGGCCCAACTTCTTCTCCTGAAAAGTCATAAATTTTAGTTAATAAACAAATTAGACGTTGAAAATTAAAATTAAATTAAGCAATTACGTACCATTTTCCTTTTTATTGAACTGAGGCTGATCGCACCTCCAGTGTGCAGAGAGCCTCCCTTCTCCAAAGCACGAGCTTGCTTTCCTTGCTCGCTCTTCTTTAGGAAATCTGCGGCTAGCCATTGCCTTGGCAGATCCTCCCATAGATTATCTTGCAACCAGGAGGGCTTCTTGTTCAACCTTCTAGTGTTGGAAAAGCAATGGGACAACCGCTTGCGAGCCTTGAGATGGAAGTTAGCAGCCACCTCCGCAGTATAACGGTGTTCCCACACACACTTGCTCTGTATTTGAGAAGTTAAGTATTTAGATGGAAATATCATAAATATAAATAATTGTACTGCTTAAAAGAACATTTATACCTTAAAATCATTGAAAATTGCCTCCTTAAGTGAGAATGGAAACTCACTCCAAGTCGCATAAGGGCCATCGTATAGCTTTCTAGTTGCCTGGGTGATTATCCTCGTAGTAACATTACTAGGGATAAACCTTTAATGTAATTAAAAAAAAGACACATTAATATCTTAGTTCAATCGTACAAAACAATAAACGTTAAAAATAACAAATAACTCTTACCCGTCACCCTCAGGGACGATAATGATCCTGCCATACTGATCACGATACACCTCCTCGTCATTATCACTAGGGGAAAGTGTGGAAGGTGTGGGGGGGTCAGAGCTAGGATCCCGACGAATGCCTGTAATAGATGGATTCCCCGACGAAAATGGCTGCGAGCCCTGCGACGCAGCTGTATGGGCCGGAATGGGACATGTCACTGATTGCTGTGACCCGAGTGGCTGTGACCCGAGTGGCAGCAACCCCAGTGGCTGCGGCGCTGATGAATGTGCTCCATGTGGATGTGACATGGACCGATGCGACCCATGCGATGAAAATGGCTGAGATCCACGTGGATGTGCGGTAGCTGGACTGTATGTCGGATGTACAGTCCAAGGGCCCTGTGATGGAAAACCCGGTGTTTGCACGAATGTGTAGGGCTGGTGATGTTGGGGCAGCTCAGAATAGCCATGGGGTGTAGGAAAATGCGTAGGCATCTGCAACTCTGGAACGGCAGGACTAATTGGAGTGTAATCTTCTACCCTCCTCCTTTGTTTCTTACCCTTTTCTCGACCCCGAGAACTACTATGATCAGCGTTACCTCGACCTTTGCCTGTCATCTGCATAATATAATACATATTTAGATTTAAATATATGGGTAAAATATATAGCTATAAACGAGAGTTGTTAAAGAAACCAACTGTTTAAAGCTCATCGTCGTATAGTTCCTCGTCCGAGAATTCTTCTTCCTCGGTAGTTTGAGCTTCATCAGTTGAAACTTCTTCCTCGTATTCTGTAATTCTTACTTCGGAAATATCAACTTCTTCCAGTATGTGTTCACGATGTTCCAAATCATCTTCTAAAACTTCGTCCACTATTTGGTCAACAGTGGAGATATCGTTTTGATATGCAACATCTAACACATTTTCAACTTCCACCCTACCCACAGGCTTGGTTTTGATAACAACCCACCAATCAGACTTATTCCGCCGCAACGGATAAGGAGCATAATACACTTGCCTAACATTATGTGCAATTATGAAAGGATCATAGCGATCATACTCCCTCTTATGATTAACCTCAATTAGGTTGTACTGATTGTGGACTCTAGTGCCTCTTGTTGGGTGTGGG
This sequence comes from Nicotiana obtusifolia, assembly GCA_002018475.1. Lineage (NCBI taxonomy): Eukaryota > Viridiplantae > Streptophyta > Magnoliopsida > Solanales > Solanaceae > Nicotiana > Nicotiana obtusifolia. The sequence goes on along the minus strand of MCJB01000304.1, from coordinate 11 downwards.
TCAAACCACTT